>JARBER010214277.1:0-13904 GCA_030265075.1 Balanus glandula | reverse complement strand
GCTTCAGACGTGAATTTTATCGTATCCAATAATTCAAGCAGTAGCTTCTTTTCGTAAGAAAAATATATTTGACATTATGATGTCAGTAGACCCACTCCCTTTAAGCTAAATTTTGGGTGCAAGTCATAATGTGTTATGTCAAAGACTCGGCCCCTCGGCCACAAACTTTGAATGGAACAAGGTATAGCTGCCGGGCCTTACGTGAGTCGCTGCATGCAGCCTGGCTTAATGCCGGAAACTTCTCATGTATGAGCTGTGGCGGTGGCGGTGCTGTTTTTGTATAAGTAAGTTATTTTGCATACTGAGTGCAAGCCACTCAAAGTTCATCAGTTTGTCACCGACCCGACGTCAGTTCGCCCAGTCCCTCCCACGAAACATCACCGAGTAGAGCACACGCTATTTATTAGTGCAGCGATCAGGCAGTGGCCGAGCTCGGCACTTAGCGGCGGTCAGCCAGCGGGCGGGCGCCGGCTCGGTCGGTGACGGCTGCTCAGCTCCGGACGCCTGGCTCCACCGGCTGCCGCGGCCCTGCCGGCTGCTGCCTGAAGCCCCGGCGGCTCTCAGCTCTCAGCCCCGTGGGCGGGGGCGGGGGCGGAGGCGGCCGGCGGCGCGCCTGCCCAGCGTACGTCACCACGCGCCGGCCGCCACTGCCCCTCGCCAGCTGCCGTGACCGAGAACGAGCGGCTGGTGACGGAAACGTCAGCGCAGCCGGCCCCTCGAACACTTTACGCATCACATCAAAGTTGGAAAATAACCGAAATTGGTGTAAAAATCGGAAAACTCTAGACTCATGGAATGAGAAGCAGCACTTGTTGAATTCATCGGTGAATGCATCCAGCCATCGCAACTCCGAGCTCCCACTCCTCAGTAGCTCTCGATGTTTATCTGTGTTGCTTTTCACAGCATGAGTTCAAAGTGTTCCGATAATTAGCACCAGATCCACGTCATTTAATTCGCCTTTCTTGGCCTAATCGAAGTCCTGGATGCCTGCCATGGCGTCCTCCATCTCCTTGATATCCTGGTCTTCTTTGGTTCCGACGCGCTCCAGGCGGCGCTCCAGCTCCTTGAGCCGCACGTTGGTCTCCTTGTTGCTCTCCTGTCGCTCCTCGTCGTCCTCCGAGTCCACTTCCGACTCTACCGGCGCTGGATCGTCGCTGAGGAGGACGGGTATACGTGTCATGAAGGGAGGACGGTTATACGTGTCATGGAGGGAGGACGGGTATACGTGTCATGGAGAGTGAACAGTTAGTCCGTGTCATGGAGAGTAGACGGTTATTCTTTGTCATGGAGGGTGGACGACTAACCCGTGTCATAAAGGGAGAACGGTTAGTTCGTGTCATGAAGGGAGAACGGTTATACGTGTCATGAAGGGAGGACGGGTATACTTGTCATGAAGGAAGGACGGTTATACGTGTCATGAAGGGAGGACGGTTATACGTGTCATGAAGGGAGGACAGTTATATGTGTCATGAAGGGAGGACGGGTATACGTGTCATGGAGGAAGGACGGCTAGTCCGTGTCATGGAGGGAGGACGGTTATACGTGTCATGGCGGGTGAACAGTTAGTCCGTGTCATGGAGGGAGGACGGTTATACGTGTCATGGAGGGAGGACGGTTATACGTGTCATGAAGGGTGGACGACTAGCCCGTGTCATGAAGGGAGGACGGCTAGTTCATGTCATGAAGGGAGGACGGTTAGTTCGTGTCATGAAGGGAGGACGGTTAGTTCGTGTCGTGAAGGGAGAACGGTTAGTCCGTGTCATAGAAGGAAGACGCAGACTACGGTTGGTCTGTGACATGGAAAGAGGAAGTTTGTCCGTTTCATGGAGGGAGGACGTTAGTCCGTGTCACGGAGAGATGATGGTTAGTTCGTGTCATGGAGGGAAAAGGCTAATCCTTGCCATTGAGAGATGAGGTTAATCCGTGTCATTGAGAGAGGAGGATAGTCCTTGTTATAGAACAAGCAAGTATGTCCGTGTCATGGAGCGAGAACGGTTAGTCCGTGTCGTGGAGGGAGAAAATCAGTCCGTGACATGGAGGAAGAACGGTTCGCCATAATCACATGAAGGGGAATGACCTCGCTCATAACGTTCATAAGTATACTGTCCATAATATATGCATGTTGAGGGGTCATGAACTTTGGCTCATTCATAGAAAACACATAAGTGTATATTGTATAATGTTGTCAACGGAAACTCAAATCAGTCCAATACTTTTTCTACCAGTCGATTTTTCAGCATCTTCACTTATGCCAGCGGGTTACGCCAACTTACGCAATGTCGCGGGCGTCCCAGACTTTGAGCGCCCCGTCGTTGGCGCCCGTGTACAGTTTGTGGTTAACACACTGCAGGCAACTGATGGCGGAGCTGTGACCGGCGTACGTTCGCTTCAGCGCACCGGACTTCGCGTCGTACGCCCGCGCGTTGGTGTCTCCACTGCCGGTGAACACTGCGAACCATACAACACGACATGGTCAGATCGCGGCTACGGTGTTGACGGTTCACACTGACCCACACAAAGCTGAGATGTCAACTGTTGACGAATGGCCCTCACCCCTCACCCGCAGCTTCTAGGTCAGTCTGAGTTCACATGTGACCAGAAGAGGATCCTTCCAGGAGCTGCAGCTAGACTCCTAACCAGAGGCAGTGCGACTCACCGACCCCGTTGACCACTTTCAGACTGTTGACCGAATGCTGACTCTTTTGGTAGGTGCGGGTGTTTTCCCCGAAGGCGGTGACCCAGCAGCGCGCAGTCTTGTCCTTGGAGCCGGTGTACAGCAGCTTCTTCACCACTTGCATGCAGAGGATAGGCGCGGTGTGGCCCTCCATCGTCTGATGCAGAACAAAGGCGGAGATGAACGGGAAAACAAAGTTGCAGAAGCATATGAAACAGAGCCACTCAACGCGACCAGCATTGTAGCTGTCTTTAACTATTCAGTTGGTATCAGCTAGATTTCTAACCCATATACATTATCCAAGTATGATCAAGCTCTAGATTTCTGCACTCCTTTTCATTATCAAGCTTGGTCGAGCTTGAGATGTCATGCACTGTGAATGCCTTGACATCACAGTTTATGTTGTGTATTGTGACGGTTATGCTTGATATGATAAGTCGAAAACTGAAAGACAGTTTAACACATATTTAACTTGAAACTGGATATCACTAGTGATCCCTTGGTAGTAATAATATGTAAAAATCGTTTGAGGTAGCCGTCAAATATGTAATATAAATAATGTATCTGTGTCTGTAATGTAACTCACTCTGATCAGAATACCGGTTTGGAGCTCCCAGACCTTGACAGTGCAGTCATACCCAGCTGTAAAGAGGTTATCGCCGTCTTCATCGGTGGTCATGCACGTGATCTGCCCCATGTGACCACGGAACGTCTGTAAAAACACAACGGAACGGCTGTAACAAAACAACACAGTAGAACGTCCGTAACTTCTCTAACAGAACAGTAGAACGTATGCCAAAGCAAATCGAAATGTCTAACAGCAAAGCGAAACGTATAACAACGCACTGCAGATGATAGCAAAGGAACGGAACGGAAAACAGCACAACGGAATGATACAGCAGGACAGCAGAACGTCCTTAGTATCAAAGGACAACAGCTCTGTAACACCACAACGGGAACAGGATAACACAACAACGGGATATATGTAACGGTATAGCAGAACGTACATTACATCGTAGAGGACTCGAGGAACGCCTGTACTTACAGCATAGTCAAACAACTGACAATACAACAGAACGTTCGCATCAGAACGTCTGCCACCAACAGAACGTCTGTAACTAGCAATACAGCAGGGCTTGTATGTAAAGCACTGCGCAGCGATTGTTAACATTGCTCGGCAGTGGATAATGAGTAGGTTTCTTGGCGAATGCTTAGGACTGTTTCATGTGCACTAGCACTGTGCCGTGCCCTGAGGCACTGTGCCGTGCCCTGAGGAACTGTGCCGTGCCCTGAGGAACTGTGCCGTAGCCCGAGGAAGTGTGCCGTAATCTGAGGAACTGTGCCGTACCCTGAGGAACTGTGTCGTAATCTGAGGAACTGTGCCGTACCCTGAGGAACTGTGCCGTACCGTGAGGAACTGTGCCGTACCCTGAGGAACTGTGCCGTACCCTGAGGAACTATGTCGTATCCTGAGGAACTGTGCCGTACCCTGAGGAAC
Source organism: Balanus glandula (assembly GCA_030265075.1). Lineage (NCBI taxonomy): Eukaryota > Metazoa > Arthropoda > Thecostraca > Balanomorpha > Balanidae > Balanus > Balanus glandula. The sequence continues at coordinate 9,732 of JARBER010214277.1, read as the reverse complement.
TGTGCCGTAATCTGAGGAACTGTGCCGTTCCATTAGGAACTGTGCCGTACCCTAAGGCACTGTTCCCTACCGTGAGGCACTGTGTGGTACCCTGAAGAACTGTGCCGTACCCTGAGGCCCTGTCCCGTGCCCTGAGGCCCTGTCCTGCACCCTGAGGCACTCTGCCCTGTCCTGAGGAGCTGTGCCGTGCCCTGAGGAACTGTATCCTACACTGAGGCACCACCCCATGCTCTGATGCACTTCTCCGTGTCTCGAGACACTTTGCCCTACCCTGAGGCATTTTCCGGAGTCGACGCTCCAGGACTTGGCCGTGTTGTCCGCGGAGCCGGTGATGAGCAGGTCGTACTTGCTGATGGTGGCGGCGCCGTCATTGTCGTCCTCCGAGTCGCTGCCGCTGTCACTCTCCGGCGACAGGAAGATGAGGGCGTAGATACCGTTGGTGTGACCCTGTAACGTACCGACAGACGTCGCCAGATGTCGCACGCGCCGGCACCAATACGTTCACTGGGCATTTTCAGGTCAGGTTTACACAGCAAGGGATCTGCCATGGGCGTCATGTGGGCACTGAACACTGGACACGTCCAGGTGCGGGTCCAGGGGTGGACTCTAGAGCGCGCGCCATTCCCTGAGCCTGGGGCTGCCCACGATACCACCGTTAGTTTCAGAAGTTTTAACTTGTGCAGTTTTTGGGCGACGCTGTGTGCTTTAGGTAGCATAATAACACAGATATTAGGCTATCGTTCCGTAAAAACGAGTAAACGGATACATCTTCTACATCACTTCACACCAGTTGAAGGCAGTCAATCTGCTCCGACTACGGCTATTACAATGTCACAACCAAAGAAAAACAAGCACAGTATCACTGCGAAACAAAGGTCATTGTAATCCGGTACGGCATATAAGTCAATGAGCATATGCACGATGCCGGGGTGGGTTGGAGTTTTCGCTGTTTTAACGGGTGTATAATGGGTGTCATAGGTGCTTCTCGGGTTTAATGGGCGATTATCGGCTATAATGCATTTGTTTTTTGTTCCACACGGGCACAACAAATACCACAGGTGTATGTCGCGCACCATAGTTTTTTTAACGGTACCTGAGGTGGATGAAAATTTAAAGGTGCAAATACGTATTACAGGTAAGTCAGGTATGCCACGGGTAATACGGGTCATACAACTCTAATTTCCCACCTCATCTCTCAAGTGCGCCACCATTTCACCTGTAATCGCTCAGCGGAGCGAATGGACTAGCGCTATAATTAAATAGAGGAGCCTGAAAAAATATGTATTATTGGACGAGCCAAAGCCGAGTTCAATAATAGACACTTCTGCGCACTTTTGGTGTCTTTACATGACTGCTAACCACTACTCATTTATTGTTTCCTCGCACTTACCTTTAGAGCAAGCAATTAAGGCTTGTGCGGCCGACAGTAGGCATTGCTACTATCCTAACCAATCCATGCCGACTTCTGCACAAATCGTACTGTACCACTCAGCTAACTTCTATTGTCACCAGCATCATGAACGTACATACCTTGAATGTCTTTAAGCAGCAGGTGGGTCCTTTTTTCCCCAAAGAATCGGTGTCGTAAACCCAGAGGCGTGCTGTCATGTCACAGGAGGCCGAGAAGATGAACTCTCCGGTGCAGATGAGCCGGTTGATGCGCGACTTGTGACCTGGAGCCAAGGAGAGGTTGGAGGTCATGAGTTGGGCAAAAAGTACCCCAGAGCCAGCATACCTAGCAGCCATGGTATAGTAGCAAGCCCAACAACAGACACTACAGATGCTTATCAAACTGCATATTTACTTAACCAAACTGCATACTTATCTACTAAATCAAACTGAATTTCTACTTAACTAAACTGCAATTTCTACTTTACCAAACTGCATATCTAACTAACCACGGATGTATCCTGTAGAACTCTGCAGCCTGCGCTAGTCAGTTGTGAGCTGTATGCAAATTTCCGTTGATAAACCAGACCGTTACCAAATGCATTCTCTCTCACAAATGCAAAATATCCCTGACTGAAGAAACAAACAGCACTTAAGCGACGAATATTGAAAGCAGCTGAATGTATTTCGTGAATGTAACGCAGCCTTCACTCGTAGATCATACGCGGCAAGCTCGTACCTTCGTAGATGTGGAGACATTCGCAGTTGGTCAAGTCCCATTTGCGGATAGTTGTGTCGGACGACCCCGTGAGGACGAAGATGTCTGACAGGGCCAAACATGTGACAGAGTTCGTGTGACCTCTGCCGAGCAGTCGAAAGGACAAGCCTGGTCAAGACATGCACGTTCAGGACACGTGTTGTGAGTGTAGACAGGAGTGACTTTTCCGCTTTTTTCATATGACAAGCGGCTGCCTTCAGCGTAAATGTGCTGTTCTCTATGCAACATTTTAGACAAAGTCACTATCACACAAATTATTCGCACGCCATGCATCTAATGATAATCTTAATGACGACTATGGCACTTCGCAGTAGGTAAATATCTCCACGTATTTAGTGGTAGGTCACCCTGCGAGCGAAAGGCCACCTAGAATCACCTCCGTTCCCCAGCCGATAGTTACGCACTGACTTCCCCAACTCATAGTAGTGGGAAGGGAATGGAAAGTGATGCGATTGACTTCGCAGAGGATGAGGACTGAGAACCGATTTTCTGGTATTCCGTGACACATGGAAGGTCAGGCCATGCTTTCGGCTCGATTGCCGCGTGTAGTGTATGAGTGTAACAGAGCACAGGTTAAAGCTGAACGTACCTATTGTTCGCTTTGGTCTCATGTTTGTACAATCAGCAAATGTGTTTTTTTTTTCTAAATCAATATCAATGCAAGTTTCTCACATTTTAGATTTCCATGAAATGCCAGTGACCCAAAATGCGTACCAAACTAGTCCCTGTAGGCGCCATGTGCAATCCCCCAAAATATAAAAAAATGTTCAAGATGTCTACAAAAAGCAGTTATGTGCCGCACAACACAGATGCTGCGCCTTGCAGCATGGATGCTACGAGGCACAGAACAGATACCGTGCCGCACTGCATGGATGTTGTGCCGCACAGCACGGTTCTGCGTCGCTCGGTACGGATCAACATCCGTGCTGAGAGGCGCAGAATTCTGCAGAATCCGCTGAACAGCACGAATGCTGCACCGCATAGCACGGATACTGCGCCGCACAGCACGGATGCTGCGCCGCACTGCACGGATGCTGCGCCGCACTGCATGGATGCTGCGCCGCACAGCGCAATGGCAGAGACAGAGGGCACTGGGAGCAGACGGTCACATCCTTATGCATCTTAACGTAATCGTCATTGCTGTTGTTTGATATGAATCAGATGTAAATACGATCTGACCCTCTTCCTACCATTTCTCCCGGCCCAGCTACCTAGAGAGTTCGGTTCCTATAGCCAGAACAGCTGCCTGTGCTCAGGAATTTCCCACCCATGGTCCGGTCCGGACCGGTGCTCATGGCCTCAGCGATCCATGCAAATGGGTCTTACTGGATTGATAATTAATATAAATACTTTCCAGCCATTCCCACATATTTTGAAAACTGAACACTTTTTTCTAATGGCGTTTGCTGTCCAGTTAGTGATGCAAACACTGTAATTTGTTTTCTAATTGACTAAAAGAGAAAAAATGGCTAAAGGAGGTTATTGGCTGAAAGAGAATCAATGTCGTTCACATGGCGACGCCCTCATTGAACATGCAAACACCTGGTATTGAGGTACTATATGCGCACAGGCGATTGCCCTTTTCGCCACGTCCGAGAACATTACATTGGCTTGTGCAGTAGTAAATAAATACAACATTATTTTCCATCGAAAAAGCTTAGGCTGCTCTGATGTTCGCAATGAATAAAATGCTACTTTTGCTTGATATACAAATAAGGATCATTAGCGAATTCCAATGAAATATATAACACCTGTTCTTTTACAAAACGCATAAGAAACACGGCTGAGATGTAGACGTGATTTTCGTGTACCGTCCACTAATTCTCTCTTTTCATTTGTCCAATCTTCTCAACCAACGACTTACTCCCCTCCCCAATACAATAGGACTCCACTCAACAATCGGCTAAAATCTACCAGACTAGACTGCACTCGCTTTGAACGCGGACATCCCCCATCCACGTACATCGAATAGACTCGACTCGGCTCGTCTCGACTAGCATCCACTTGACTCCATTCGTCTCGACTCCACTTGAATCGTCTCGACTCTCGCCTGCACTCACTCAAGCGCGCCGAGGCACTCGGTGTCGTCGGTCTGTGTGCTCCAGATGCGCGCCGTGAAGTCGTCGGAGCCGGTGACGAGGAGGGAGCCGTCCTCCGAGAGCCCCATGCAGTTGATGGCGCCCTCATGTTCGGCTGCAGGCCGGCCAACAACGCACGACTCGACTCCGTTAGTTCAGGCAGCCACGGTCAGAAGTTACAACCAGTCACACACACATGGTCGAAGTCACACACAGGCACACACACTTGGTCAGAAGTTACACAGACATGGTCGAAAGTCACGGACATGGTCAAGTTAACAGTGGCACGGGAAAAAGTTATATGGGGACGGGTGGTTATAGGTCACACGGACACAAGTAAGCTGTAAATCTGATGTAACAGCTGAACTTTCGCCCCCCCCCCCCTTCAAAGGTCGAGCGAACGACAAAGACCATTAGGTGGACATGATTTGCATCTTGAGCCGAGGACACTTGACAGTCTTAATCAGAGGTCATCAGCCAACTAGATCGTTAGGTCAGGCAGACAGACATTCAAGACAGTGAGACGGTCATGGTATATTCTATACGAACTTATGCAGTGTAATAGTCTAATGGATGCAGACCAACATACACACGAACAGACAGACACACGAGCGGACCGACGGACAAATGAAAGGATAGACAAACAGACGGACAGATCAGACAGTTGGGCCGAGCGACCAAGAGACAAACAGGCAAACAAACATAACAAACATTCTAAACAAAGTGTCGGTCAGAATGATTGATTAACTTGGCAATATTTCCAGGCACCTTTTAGGAGGTAGGCACGAAACAAATAAAAGGATCAGATGTAGGTATAGCTCTGGCCGCTGCAATGCGGGGCGAAAAGGGAATACGAACTCACAGAATCCCATCCCAACTCAACTCCTATTTTGAATCAGGCAAACAACAGCGGAGTCAGACTCGATCTCAAAACAGCGTCTATTCGTGCTCCGCTGGTTCCAGATGACATGCGAATGCTTACCTCGTCAGCTAGCCTGGTGCAGTATAAAACTAATGTGATGGGATATTTATCGAATACCTATTTAGTGTTTGCCCCGGTCACTGTCATGTGTCACGTTCGATATTATTCAACTGTACACTGAAAAATATTTAGGAGAACCTGGTACAAAGATTCTCAACTTGATACGAATATGATCCTCATGCGAGACGGCTCAAAGACTCACCGGTATTCTCACTTAATTATCAATGAAATGTTTTGGGAGAGTCTAAGACAAGAGTTATTCGTGTATTAAAACCCTTTGAGAACTCTAGAGATTCTCCTATGGTTCTTGGATAACCCATTCTGGCTCGAGGTTGATACCAAAATGGTTCAGGAGAGCCGTTGAAAAAGTTCTCCTGGCATGTTGGTAACAACCCCGAGCCAAAATGGGTTATCAGAGAACCCTAGCAGAATCGGTATGGGTTCTCCAAGGGTTATAACGCATTGATAAGTCTTGTCTCAGGTTCTCCAAAAAGTTGAAGTGATAATCCAGTGAGAATTCCAGTGAGACTTCGAGCCGTCTTGCAAGAGTCTGAAGCTGAGAACTTTTGTCTTAGGTTCTCTTCAAATGTTTTTTTAGTTTCTAGACAAGTGCAGCCCAAGGGCTTTGCCACCCAGAGCCCACCCAGGTCATAAGTACCTACAAACATTGTATAGGTACTTATGACCTAACCACACCGTGCAAGTTCGAAACCCAACGGCAAAAAACTGGCTGTTGTACGACCTTAACTTCTTTTACCTTGTTTGGTTTCCTAACCAGAAATGACCGGAGGTCAAAATTTTTCACATAATTTAAGTTCATTTAATAGCATGTATGCAAAAATGGTGGCGCTGCGCGCCGCCATTTTTACGCTATGCTTGAAAAACCGGACGGGTTGGTGGACTCCTCCCCTCTCCAGGGTACGTGTTGACGTGTGACGGTTCACAGTTAGAACACTGGTAGGATATCAAGATGTGGGTTGTTCGCCATTCCATAGCATTTGCTACAAAAGGATGTTTTTGGTTATTTCATGAAGTGAGCCAGTAAGCTGGAATGTTATTTAATATGACTTGTCCGAGACAAAACAAATCTATATAATAAATGGGTACCTATATGCAAATAAATACATAATAAATGCAGCGCATGACATTTTTTATTCAAAATGCTATTCAAAAGCAAACTAGCCATGCAGTATGTACATTGTACAATGTACATAAATGCAGTGCATGACATTTTTCATTCAAAAGCAAACTAGCCATGCAGTATGTGAATGTGAAAAAATGCATGTTTGCATGATTCATGCTCAGTGCTAAGTAAGAATACGACCGTTGCAAAGTTCTACTTACCATCTACACATATTCCGCAGGAAGATGAAAGTCATCATTACATTACCAACAAAACATAACTGTCATTTAGTGTTCGCGTGTCTTTCTATAAACGTGCTTGGATGCGAGCGTCATGGCGTGGCTGTAGAGCTTATGCACAATACACATGTCACTCCATTCTAACACAGGAGATTAGCAAAACTTACCTCTTACTGTTTGGCACATGATAGCAATAAGATACTTGTGTTAAAATAAAGCAGTGCCTGCACGTTCAGCAGCGAAAAACCGAGTGATATTAACATGAACGCAACACAAGGCATAAGCATCAATTCACACAGAAAGTAACTCGTGTTTTTTTCATAAGAATTGTTCTGTTCTGCTAAGTCGCAGTAAGAGCTGTCAGGTTAGCACTGTTGATGTTTTGTCAGGCATGAATCTGTCGACAAATTTAGAAATGTTTTTCTTTGGATTAGCTAGAAAAGACCGTTTCGATTCATTTGTGCAGTTGTACAAGGTGTAATGTCTTGGAAGGGGAGAAGAGGTGGGACAAAAGACGTAAAACGCCTACCTAAAGTACGATCGCTTGCATGTCGGTATGTGGGCCTGTCTCCTGCAGAATGAGGTCCTATACCAAGTCCTGAAGGTGGTAACTGCACTACCAAAGAATGTCTGCTGGCCTTCTAATTACCATAAACCCGCTAGCCGGTCGGTCGACAATCTCTCGATAACGTTATTGTGACGGGGGATGTAGGACTGGTGAATATATATGGAAAGGGTTTTGTTTTGACGTATTTATACGTATTTATAGCTTACACGCACGAAGTATTAAATGTGCTGAGTGAAGCGTTGTGTCGGAGCTTTATTTAAATGTTCTGTATTCCGTATGTGCTCGCAATCTTACCTAAGGACTCCTTTTCATATATGCTCTTGCCATCTTTCGACTCTTTCGACTTACTACATCCCATTCTCTTTTGGCACAGATCGTCATGGAACCCTGGAAATGGCGAATCAATGTTAAAGTTGACACTTGGGATCTATCAACAAGACTGCTAATGCAATATGCAAATGATACAATGTTAACTTTTGTCATAAGCACAAATAAATATAAATAGTTTGGCAGTTATGCTGAAATATCGAGGCACCCGGTAGAAGTATACATACACTGCTATTGTTTGCATTCGGTAGATATAACTGTCTTGCGTTTCCAAACATTTCGGTGACATGTAGTGCAGAGAAGGGAGGATTAGAACACTTTTGCAAGCTCAACTTTGAGAAGGCATTGCTCCAAAAGTATAAGATCTACGCAATATTGTCCCATGCCAATAAATGTATTGAAGATCTGTTTGTATCCGTAAGCAAATGATGATGAGTTCGCGGTAGGATACGCCTCGTGGGGAGAAAGAAATACTTGCTTTACAGGAGAACGGCGACGCAGCGCAAATTTGAGGATCTTTTGGAGGCGTTGTATGTTTTTCTCTGACCCATTTCCAAAGACAGCAAGACAGTATCGGACGTGCGAGATGACCAGGGGGTCACTTCAGATCGTTATTCAGGCCACCGAAAGTCTGAAAATATATTTTTAGCGTCGTTGAATTGCTCAAAAAGTGGTACCAATCATTTATTGTTCTTTATTTGGGTGTTTGCTTTGCTTTAAATGCAAATGTTTATAGAATGACAAAAAAAGAGACTTGAAGAGAGGTATGGAATCTAAAATATATGCATATGTATATGAAAGAAAATGTGATAAATTTCAACTTGGGCACCCCCAATCATTTAGGTGCATAAAACCAAACGTCCCCTTGACTGATATCAATCCTTGTGCTTCATTTCAGAGCTTCTTGTGAGTTTCTTCAGAATACACATTGAGCTTAAAGCCTCGGCTCACAACAGAATAATAGTTTGGTTTGTGGACAAGCACAATACCCTCTTCGGACCAAGGTGCTACTGTGAAATATCGCCCCGTTCCGAGAGATATGGAGAACCGGGCAGGCTTTTCGCGAACCTTGCTGAGGGTTTGGAAGTAGTACGTTGTCCTCTATTTTATTGTATTTGATCCATATCATCCGGTAGTATTTTTTGAAACGCATCCACTTAATAGAACTATTCAATTTTCCACGTCAAACAAGGATGTAAGAACATTTCCACGGGGTCAAAAGTTGGTCGCGGGAACGCTCATTCCCTCGCATTCCTGTAGGCTGCACAGACTTTCCATAATTATCAGATCCGGACTCTAGCAGGTGATCGGTTTTATTTGGATATAAGTAGAAATGGAGAGATTTCAAATACTTTTAACTCTAAGCAAAACCATAGCTTTCTAAAAACTTTAACTGTGATTGACAGGACAAAAACGAGAAGCAGACCTTCTGTATTGTTCTAGAACGTCACCTCCGGTGTCGGAATGCACTGCTGTTAGGTTGGGTTTGAATTTCAACATTGTTGTTGCACTTTCTGAAGTCGGGGCTGCAGCTTGCAACCCCAAAAGTAAAGATTCCTACGCCCATAGTCTTCCCCACCCCAAGGGGCATCTTACCCAACCAATGGGATGAGTCGCACCCTTGCATGTCTTCAGTAAAAAAAAGAATGACAAATTGACGCCATTCTGAGACATAAAACGCATCAGTTAATGAAGGGATATCTTCACAGTAGGCGTACAAGCTTAAACTATGTGTATTTGCTTCATGGTTTTTGCCTGATTCATACTTCCCTAAAACCTGGACATCTTACGCCACTCTGCCCTATACCCACTACCCAGTATAGTTAGGTATATTTACCTGATTGCGCCCATTCGCAGGCTTACTTCGAGCTATGCGGTACAGTATATACCTTCAGGCGCTTACGACTAGTGTCATCTAGGGACAGAAATATAAGTCGACGCTTGTGCGGTTTTGTTTCGTCCATATTTCATGTGACCTGCACTTGGTATGTACTGTTTTGGAAAATGGAAAAGATTATAATTTCCATCGATTTTGAAAGTTATTTCATATGTAAATGAGATATAAATCATGTGAATATTAAACCAGTAAGTATTTGATGTGTGTGAAATAATAGTGTCTATATGACAAAGCTGAGCTTAGTATTGTAGGTATCCTAAATCAGTGGCGGCGTCAGGGCTCTGAGGCAGGTGAGGCACCGATCAAGTGATAACAATATATGTTGATTATGACAAACGGCAAATGACCGAA
>JARBER010214166.1:0-11493 GCA_030265075.1 Balanus glandula | reverse complement strand
GGAAGATTCCCACCGACTATGCGGCCCACCCGGGCGCAGTCTAAGCGACTCCGCCAGCGGGCTCCGATCCGCCACTCGTCTCGCTGCAGCCGCCTGCCCGGTGAAGCCGGCTGGCGTGCCATTGTGTGGTTTCGTGACCGGCGAAGAGGCGGCCGCGGCGGCGAGCGGTGCTCCGTGACTGCGCGGCGCATAGTTCACCGGCCGCCGCCCCGCCGCGTCTGCCGCGAGCTGTCACTGCGCGCCGCCGCGGGGTCGCCGTGGGAGGGGACGCTGCGGTGGGCTGCGGCGGGACGGGACACGGAGACGGGACGCCGTGTCGGCCTTGGCGCGTCGTGCTGCCGAATTATTTAGGTGTCGGGCGCGCAGCTCGGCTTGTCTCGCGTCACGGGCGACCACCGCACGCCGCCTCTGCAAGTCAAATGACTCTGCTTTACGTCTTGTTAGGCGCGCTCATAAGCCGGCCGTAAATATAACCCTGCTTTGTGGTGAGCTGCGGCGGCCGGCGGTGTCCAGGGAAGGGCCGTAACACACCGCTCAGTGACGCGGACAGTGGACAGCGGACACTGACGGCCGTGTCCAGTGGAGGGCCGTAACACACCGCTCAGTGACGCGGACACTGGACAGTGGACACTGGACAGCGGACACTGGACAGCGGACACTGGACAGTGGACACTGGACAGCGTACAGCGGACACTGACGGCCGGGCCGAGTGACGCAAGGAAGAGTCCCGCTCCCAGCAGCGACACAGAGGACACGGCCGCCCCGGAGGTCGTCAGAGCGGGGCTAGGACCGGCCGGAGCAGCAGGACAATGGCAGGGAAGGGATGGCTGGAGATCGCCGGCCGGCATTGTCTCCGGCGCGCGGTGCCGGTGTCGCTGGCTGCGTGCTGTGTGCAGATGGGCGCGGGTGCGGCGTGCCGTGCCCGCTGACCACGTGCGTGGCCCGGCGCCGTGTGCGTGTCCGCTGCGGGCTGCAGTAGGAGGGAGGAGTCGCCGCCCGGTGTGACTGGCAGGCGTGTTGACCGAGAGAGCTGCGATAGGCGCCGGGCCGCTCGGCTGACCGCGTCAGTTGGCCGGCCGCTCCGCTCCCAGCCTTATCAGTCACTACTGTGTGCTGCTATCGACCTGCCATGGAGTACTGTCACCTGGCGGCTTAGAAAATAATGCGCTGAGTAAACACTGGTATCAATAACACATCTGATACGGGCTTTTTGTTTCCGTCCACTGAGAAGATACGGCTGGGAGCAAACGGTCGGCGGCCGGCGGCGCGGCCGGGCCGTTTTTCTTGCCGCGGTAACCGGAGAGGGGCCGCGGAGCATTGTTGACCGCGTGAAATATGACGGGACACCGGAGCCGCGCGCCGGGAGACGGGTGGCCGGAGCGGGCCGGCCGGGCAGTCTCAGCGCAGTGGAGTCAGCCGAGCGGCGGCGGCCGTCAGCCGCGGCCGATTTATAGCGGCGTGGCATCGGCGGGCGGCGACTATCGGCGTAATCCGAGCCGCGCAGCAGGGCGACCCCGCTCCTCCGCCGACACTGACACACAGCAGCTGAGAACTGATACCGGCAGACACACCAGACTGACACGGACTGACACAGGCTGACACTGACACACAGCAGCTGAGAACTGATACCGACCGACACACCAGACTGACACGGACTGACACAGGCTGACACTGACACGCCAGCCGACACTGACACACAGCAGCTGAGAACTGATACCGGCCGACACACCAGACTGACACAGGCTGACACTGACACACACCAGCCAACACTGACACACAGCAGCTGAGAACTCATACCGGCCCCGACACACCAGTCTGACACGGGCTGACACAGGCCGACACTGACACACAGCAGCTGAGAACTGATACCGGGCGCCTGACACTAGTCTGACACCGACTGACATAGACTTACACCAGCTGACACGAAGTTCGGACTGACAGGAGCTGACACAGACAGACACTGGCTGATAATGGGTGGGTGGTACAGATCAGTGACACGATCGAACACAAACTCTAGATTTAACCGCTTTCTTCACCACATACTGAGAATGTGAACCTCCTTTGCACGCTGACCTGTGGCCGTGACTAAGCTCGTCCCTTCCCTTTCCCACTCCTGACCCGCCCATGGTATGGCCGTGCGGTGTTGCAGAAGACACCTTAGTCATATCTGGAGAGTGATAAAGCTAACATTACGTGCGTTTCTCGGACGCCGCTGAGAGGCGTTGCTGCAATCATATGCAGTGCTGAAGTGCGCGGCGTTTTCCTGCCGACTCTCCTGAGGTCAGCATGACGGCAATGTTGTTCCTCGGCGCGCCTGAGAGGCCAAAGAGGCCGGTCAAGCCGCTCACCGGCCAGCCACTCCACAGCCCACCACTTCAGCCAAGGCCAGCGGCGGCGCTCGGCGGCTTCCAGGCGCTCCGCCCGCGCCCCGCACGACGCTCCTCCTCGGCCGCTCCTCTTCACCGCTCTCCTCTCGAGCGGTCACCGCGCTCACAGCGGTCACCGCGGTCACCGCGCTCACCGCGGTCACCGCTCACCTGCGCCGACTCTCTCACCAGGGCACTCGGTCAGCGCCGCCATTGTTTTCGCAGTGGCGTACGGCCGGAACGAGCGTGTCGCGCGGTGGCGTCTCGTTGAGAGGCAGCGGGGGCGCCCTGCGCCGGCTATCTGCTGTGGTTAACACCGGGGCCCGACGGCCGTGCGGGCGGGCGACAGAGCTGCTGGCCGCCCGCACAATGCCGGCCGGCGACAGGCGACGAATGCGCCGCATTGTGGCCCGCCGTCCGACAAGTGACGCCGCGCAAAAACCGCGCCGTGCCACGCCGCGGCGCGCCGCTGATGTATCGGCCATGCCAGCGGCGGCGCGCGCGACGCGCGGTGGTGTCCGTCGGCCTCGGTAAACGGTCCGTGTGCGACCCGACTGGACCCGACCCGCGTCCGGCCGGTGTCGCAGCCTCGCACCTGCGTCGCGTGTCGCCCGGCTCTGCGGCGCAGTGTCGCGCCTGTGACCGTCTGTTGGCAGGACGCTGCTGTCGGCGGCGACGGGCGACGGACGGCGACAGGTGGGCGACCTCTTCAGCGTCCCAAGCTCGCCTGTCGCCGCCCCGATCCGCCACTCGGCGACACGGCTTTATTGGAGGCGGCGCGCGCCGGCTGCCGACCGCGGACGGATCTATGGAGCCGGCAGCTGACGCCTGGGGCGGGGCTGATGAACACGCCGCTACCGCCCGGCTCTGACGGAGGCGCCGGCTCAGCCGCGCTGACGCTCAGTCTGAGACGTGGCGCTGCAGCGGCGTCAGGGCAGCCACAGGTCGGCTGCTGTGACTCCGAGGGATGCTGCCGAGCTCGGCTGCCGGGCTCTGACGCTGGGACGGAGTGTGCAGTGGCAACAATAGGTGCGTCGGAGGTGACAGATTTGGCTGCTGAAAAGATCGCCGAAATGCTCGACTGGCGACTGATTAGGATATTTTGGAGCTAGCCGATTCACTTCGATTAGTTTGTCAGAAGAACGTCGTTGCGAGTGCCGTCTTTGTTTAAGATCACGTTCTGCAATTGAACGGGCTGGATCGTGCACGTCCATTCGATCACGCTCAAGTTACGCCACTTAATTCTGTTGTTGAGCCAATACTGCACGTTCGGATAGCCGTCAGGGGTAACACGACGCACCTCGTGCTGATACTGCTCGCAGACATTGGACGCCATCACAATATTGTGTCTGCCGGTAGATAGTTGTGGCTGAACGGTGATTGCATCGGTGCACTCTGAGCAGCTGCGAGGCCAGCTGGAGCGCGTCTGCGCCCCACAGCGCTCCAGACGTGCCCTGAGAGCGATCCTGCCCTCGGCAGCGGTCTGGGCCTGCGCCGTGTCCGCCGCCGGCTCCGACCCGGCGGCTCCATCAGCCGCCCGCGGCGCTCCGCCGGGGGTGGCCGCCTGCCGCTGTCGGCAGGGCGGCCCGAGTCAACACGGACGGCGGAAATCAGCGGGCAGACGTGTTGGTGTGGTGTGCGCTGTACCTGACACGACTCCCCTGCACCGCGCACAGCCGCCGCCGCCGCTCCACAGGGCGGCTCTGCTTATTGTCATTAGCGCCTCCGCTCTCCCCCTCCCTCTCCCCCTGCCGCCGTCACCCCTCTCTCTCCCCTCCCCACCTTCTCCCTTCCTCCTTTCTCTCGCGACTCGCTGTCACTATGTCTCTCTCCGCCTGTCTCGGTCTTTCTCTCCTTCACCCCGCGTCTATCTCTTTCTCTCTTTGTCTGTATGTATATCTGTCTACTTGACTCTGCGTGTCGCGATCCGGTCCTCCATTTTCCTTTGTCTGCGAGGCGGGCTACCCAGCGGTTTCTTGATACCCCTACAATCCGTGTCCGGAGATGGGCTTCATTTATCTCTGCACGCGCTGCCCTGCTGCCGCTCGTGTCATTCCGTCACGCCTGTGCTTGCTGTGCGATGCGCAGTTTGCGGTGTGTCGTATGCAATGCACATACACTGTACGATGTACAGTGTGCTATTTTCGTTGTGTGGAGTGTGGACCTAAATATTATTAATTTTCCAGTGATGACTGATGTATGTTGTGTACTATGCTGGTGGTGTGCTGTATGCGGTGTGTGCTATGCGGGACCTCAGTTTCGTGTCTGCTGTGTCTGTTGGTGTGCGATATGCTTTGCGCTGTGCGTGATGTGCTGTGTTCGCTATGCTGTTAGCTGTGCGTAGTGTGCTATGTTTGCTGTGCTGTGTGCTAGGAGGTTTAATCTGTGCTGTGTTCGCTGCGCGTGGTGTGCGGTGCTCTGCGCGGTGCTCGCTGTGCTCGGTGTACTATGTGCGGTGCTCGGTGTGCTGTATGCGGTGCTCGGTGTGCTGTGTGCGGTGCTCGGCGTACTCAGTGCTGACCGCTGTGTCGTGCCTACCCCCGCGTCGGTCAGGCGGTGCCGTCTGAAGTCGGGCCGGTCGGCTGCCCGCTGTGAGCCGCAGTTTATGGCCGGCACTGGTCTGCACTCAGCTGCTGCAGCCTGTCCTGTCCTCTCCACTGTCTGTGCCCCCTCCGACGCCCGCTCGCCCACTGGCCGCCACACACCGTACCTTCTGTGACGAATGCTCGGCTCATTCGCCGCGTAAGGGCGGATTTTGTAACCCGACCGACGCCGCGCTGCCAGGCCTCTGCACAAGCTCCTCGCGCCAGATAAGAGCCTGATGCATGTGTGAAGGGCGTGAGTTAAATATGCGCACCACGGGTGCCAGCGCGACAATGTGATCTGCGGTAGGCATCTTCGGGAGCGGGAGCGGGGCCGGTGCGCGGCGCTCGCCGGCCCGCCCCTGCAGCCGGGCTACACAGGCCGCGTCTCCGTTATCACTGCCCGCCGCCGAGTTACGGCCGGCCGGCCACATGTCTCTCTCTCTGGGACGATGCTATCGTGGCCATGTTGGATCTCTGAGCAGGCATTAAGACCCAACATTAATTTGGATGATCATGACGTGCAATATTTTCATGGGACCGTCGGAGTTATCTTGGTGCCACTCGGACAAACGGCATAAGCAGACAGGGGCGCGCCGCGCGACACGGCGACTGATTTGTCGCCTCTGATGGCTGCCGTGATGGCCCGCCAGTGTGCAGTGTCGGGTGGCTGCAGCATTCCCGGGCATATCATTGAGCCGCGGTCAGCCGCAATGTGGCGGCAATGTCATCAAACACACCCGGACGCGATGGGCTCATTCTGTTTGTATTTGCATCATCTAGCAGGCCGGTTCAAGTGCCTGTCAAAATTTGGAGGAGCGTCGGGCTGACATGCCCTTTTTTCTTCTGTACTAGATATTAGACACGGTGTAACATTTCCAAAAAGTGAGCCAAGCATGTGTCCTCCGCCATGCCCGCTGTGGCGTCCATGTTTAAATGAACAAGGTTACAATCGCGCATGGTTCATGTCATGCAAACATTGTGTCTGTGTTCATATATGCCTCAATAAACTCCGCACCGCTGAGGCGATCAAAACCGAAGGACGGCGTGACACTACGCTTATTGAATCCGCACGATGAAGAGGTACAACGGTGTTGCTACATATAGGTACAGGAATCGCGATGCACATATGCAGATATGTGGGCGTACATATGCAGATATCGGGACCTATATCGGAGCATCAGATTGGGTGTGTACATATGCATATATCGGGGTGTACATCTGGCGCCTATCGCGGTGTTCACACGGACGACCCGGCGTGGCTGTATGCAGTTATGCATAGTTGTTGGTGGCGGCGCACCCCGCTCTCGCCCTGTTGTGGGGTCGCCGTGCCGGTGTCCAGGCTGCACGTCTGGCTGACACGGCCGGGGAGGAGCTGGCGGCCGTGTCGCAGGCGACACTCGGGCGTGTCCTGTCCAGCGGCGGCGGCTCACAGCCCGGAGACGGGTGCAGGCTGGCGGCGCGGCAGGGGCAGATGCGGCGCGATAGGTGTCGGCGATAGGGCCGCGCGGCGCCGGGGGCGGGCCCGTCGCCCTGTTCCCGCTCGCCGGACGGTCGCCGGGCTGCCCGCTTACCATACAATCGTATGCGGCGCGGCCGGCCGCATTGAGCCATTGTCGCTGCATTTTTGCCGGCGCTGCGTCCCGTGCAGCGCAGCAGGTGGACTGTGGGGCTGCACTGCGGCTATCTGGCGGAGATGGCGCGGCGATGGTCACACCGTCACACGCCGTCACACTGTCACACCGGCATACCGACACCCGCCGATACACACAGCACGGCTGCCGGCGGCCGACGAGCTGCAGCCGGCAGCTGCGAACTGGCGACAGCTGACCAGCTGATCAGCTAACGAACCAACAACAGCTGACCAGCAGCTTAACTGGTGTTTAGCACTCAGTCTCTCAGTCCCTCGGCCTGCTTAAATCGCGACACATTTAGCTTGTCAGCCTGTCTGGACCCGTCCCGGCCAGCCCGTCAGCCTGTCTCAGCGCCTGCGCTTGCAGCCTGTCGACAGGTACCCAGCCCACCCCGACACAGAAGTCGTCCCTCGCTGTTGACGGGAAATCTGTTCGTCCACCCATGCTGCGGGCGCCTTTTTGGACAGGCTTGCTTTTTATCGGCGACCGAACAAGACTTGTAACTTACCCAGTAATTAGTGTGGCGTGCTGCCGGTCCGGCAGCTGGCGACACCTGGCGGCGGAGCGTCTGCCCGCCGACTGCGGCGTCTGCAGCCTGCCGTCCTGCAGCCGGACAGTGAACACTGGACACTGGACAGGGGACACTGGACAGTGGACAGTGGACGCTGGACACTGGACAGGGAACACGCCACCGCCGCGGCCACTGCAGCGGCGCGGCAGTCGCCGGCCAGCGGCAGTGTCCCGAGCTGGCCTGGCGACCATTGGCGGCTGGTTTCCCGACCTGCTGTCCGGCGGGGCCACTGTCCGCTGTCCGGCGGGGCCGCTGTCCGCTGTCCTGCGGGGCCTCTGCGCTGTCCGGCGGGGCCACTGTCCGGCGGGGCCACTGTCCGGAGGGGCCGCTGTCCGGTGGGGCCGCTGTCCGGTGGGGCCGCTGTCCGGTGGGGCTGCTGTCCGGTGGAGCCGCTGTCCACTGTCCGGCGTGGCCGCTGTCCGGCGTGGCCGCTGTCCGGTGGGGCTGCTGTCCGCTGTCCGGCGGGGCCGCTGTCCGGCGGGGCCGCTCGCGTGCCGCCGTCGCGTCGGTCGGTGTCGGGCCGGGCTGATATTTTAATGGCGGCGTATCGACGCCATCTCGCGCGCGGCGTATGACGTGTCGGGCCGGTTTTAATTGGTGGTGTTTGGCGTGACACGGTCCGTGTCGCGATAGACCGGGCGCGTCAGGACGTGTCGGCAGAACACGCCGGCTTTTTGGCCGCGTGATTAATTAGTGGCCCCGATAATCAGCCTGATTAATTGAGCGTGGCGCGGTGTCGCTGGTGACACGGCGCCGCGGATTACGCCTCGGCAGCCGACCGAAAAACGTCCCGCCGCAGGTGTCGCCGACGGACGCTGCTCGGGCGGGGGCGGGGGCGGCGGGGTGTGGCCGCTCAGAGCCGCCGACGCCGGCCGCCCGGAGCCGTCCGGAGCCGTCCGGGCCGGGTCACGGAAGGGTGCCGACAGCACTGTCGGGGGCGCTGCGCTCTCCTGATTATCGGGCGGGCCACAGACCGGCCGGCCTGTTAGCTAAGTGCTGTCACGTTCGACGGCTGTGGGCGAGGATAGTGAGGGGACTGGGAGCCTGGCGAGACGGCGGGCCGTCCGCTGTCTCTTCCCAATCAAGCCCGCAACGCACTACCTTGCAATGTCACTATTGTCGCTAAATATATCTGAGGCCTTATCTAGAGTTTCTGGAAAGATCCAGTCGCAACAATTTAGCTCAATACCGCTAGCCATTTTTTCTGGAGGAGGAATGCTTATTTCACGTAGCATGTGAGTGGACGACAAAGAGTTTATCGACGTTTTGCCTCAGTTCTTATGACGCCCATACCTGTCTATCCGAAGGCTTTGCGAGCCAGTGACGTCACTCCATTCCAACAGGTGTCGACCCACCAGCCCTCTTATCGTATTCAATCATAATAAGCAAAACACAAAATGACACGAAAACGTCCAATACACAATGCATTAGCGATAAACATTGAGATACGTGACCGTACACAATGAGCAGCGACAATCTGACCGTCTGTTATGGCACGATAGCTCCTATCGTATATCGTTTCGACAGCAGGTGTCAGGAGCCAACGCTTTTTACAGGCGTGCCCTGTTATCCTATGATGGACATCTGTCTTCCTTCAATGGACGCACGGACGTGCCGTGTTGATATAATGATGGACTGTTCATGTCACTGCAGAGTACATCATTAGGGCTGATCCTGTAAACCACAGCTGTTAGGCCATGCAACCACTTGCTACCGGTTCCCTCGCACGTTTGACACAATACACAGTCGCTCAGTCGGCTGCATATCTTAGGCTGGTAGATCCTGAGTCCCTTCACCTCCAGCGCGGAGATACTGGATGAGCTATCTTTGAGATAACGCGAGGGCTTTGGATTTAGCAAGGCCAAGAATGTGAAGGTCGCGAACCGCTTTACAGGGCAATACAAGTCGCCCCGTCCAGTGAATGATGTGCCGTGATAGCATCTGTGTGTGGTGGTGGCCGGGATAAACTCTTCCCGGCCGGAGCCACTAAATGATCTCGTTTTTTTAGCTCTCGGCGGGAGACCCCTAGCGAGACTGAGACCGTGTCCCAGGCTCGGCTCTGCTGGGCTGGGCGGATTTCCTGCTGCCACCTGCATCACAGTACAATGAATGTCCACCTGTGAGACTTCCGCGGCCCAGATCGTGCCAGTTACGGGATGATGACAGACCACGAGGGACGTAGATCACGAGAGATGGACAGAATTCCTGCCAGGCTCCACGGCAGATTGTCTCACCGAGGAGCGAATGCCAGTATCATGCCCGATGACGTGTGGGATTTTCAGCGAATGGAAGGCCGAAGACGTCTGCTCTTCCTGGGGACATTGCGGCATGATGAACGTGTCGAGTTTTCTATTGTCAATACCGTATGATGATATTTAGTATTGTAAGTATAATAATGCTAATGATAATACGATGTTTTATTTTGTTGCATATATGTACCCTGATCGGGTGATATTCTAAGGCGAGGAACTATATACATGCCTGCGTCTTGCTGGCTGACCCTGGAAAGGAAGGAAGACAGGAAGGAAGGAGGGCGGTGGAGTTAACGGCTTGCTGTGCAGACCCAGTGTTTAACTGTATCATGCCGATTAACCCATGACAAGTCTTATTTAGGTCAATTAGTGTCACTCTTCTCCATGGGTCATATCGGTGCACTGTAGATTCTTAGCCCTGTGCTGCTTATGTAATCAATCAAAGTGATAACTACATTGGGTAGGGCCTGGTCTTCAATCTCCACCCGTTATCCATCACATATAGCATAATCACACCAACACGCAAAACACGGGCCCGCACAAAAGGCTGCCACTCAGCCGGTGCCATAAATACACTTATCTGGCCGCGGTGTCCGATCCAATGATGTGTGCCGTTCGTCCGTCGGAGGCAGGCGATCGCTCACGGCGCGCGGTGTGAGAGCGGGGCCACCCGCGGCGGCCGGGCCCGCCGCCGTGTTTGTCCTTCGCAGGCCCCAGTGATTTATCCTCGCGCCACGGGGTGCAAACGTCTGTCATGGGAGCAGCGTCCCTGCACCTCCCGGCCCGGTCTCCGCGGCATCCGGAGCGGCGCTCCGATCGTCTGACAGCGCTATAACTCGCCCCCTCACTGCGACTCCTCCGCGCCGCTCCAGTGCCCCGCACCGACACCGCGCGCCGACCGACTTCACGCACCGACGCTCTGCTCACTCAGCCGCAAACACGGCGGCGTAGTGTGGTGACAAATGTCTAATGTGCCGATCATTCAGTCTGATGCCCTGTTTGTGTGCCCATTAGACCCCTCCTTCGATAAGGAGGACGGTGATTTGATTGAACTGCCAATATCCGGCCCTCAGTGCCCGTCTAGCTTTGATAATGATTCAGGCTCTCTCCGAGTGATTCGATGGTCTCACGCAATGCTCCCGTTCGTTCCAGACCCCTCGGATAAGCAGTATCAGATGAAGGGTAGCCCGACGGCTGGCAACGAGTACCCGTCTATGACGTCGCGTCGCTTCGACATGATCCCGCCCAAGGTCACCCAGGTAAGGCGCCGGTCCGGGTCACGAGGTCGACTGGCCGGGTCACGAGCGGCGCTCCGGGCCCTATTGGCGGCGCTGGGCCCGCCGGTACGACCGAGTTGGGTCGGGAAGTCTGGGGACCTCGCCCTCTCTGAAATCCACCACACTGTCCCCGGTGCGGCGCTGCGCAAGGGAATCCCCGTCTCAAACGACAAGCCTTCTCTGGCGAGTCTGCCAGATCACAGCTGATCTAAATCGGATATAAATATCCATTTACAGCCTATGTGCTTCGAGCGAAAAGAAGTGTTTACCCTGTTTTCTAGTAGGTAACCTTTTACAAGTACCAGCTTACCTACCTCTTTCTAGTAGGTAATATACCCCTTAGCAGGATATTGGCCAGCCCGTTGTAGAAGATCAAATATACCAGAAACACCGCTAGTCTGCAAGATAGTTTTTGATCTTAGACTTTTGCATAACCTCAATACGTATTGATACTGATGTCGATAACAGTGCGATCAGCTGAAAACATTTAAATGCAACGTTGATTTATTTGGGGTCTAGGGACAGCCCTATGCAGTGTGCATTGCTTGTTTGGAAGCAGCAACGCCCATAGTAACGTCCCCCTTCAAGTCCTCGACAGGGACTCCGACACCGTCATTATTTAAGTATACGTCATGCACGTTTATCGGCTCGACACGCACGTACACATGCACGCATACAATTCCAGGCGTACTTACGAACACACAAAGGCACATACACAGACACATACACGCCCGCAAACACGCACACGCACACGCACACGCACACGCACACGCACACGCACACGCACACGCACACGCACACGCACACGCAC
>JARBER010214055.1:0-13914 GCA_030265075.1 Balanus glandula | reverse complement strand
GGCCCGGGAGAGGGATCCAGAGGCCACCGGCCGGCCCGGGAGAGGGATCCAGAGACCACCGGCCGGCCCGGGAGAGGAACCCATGAGGCAGGGCCTGGTGAAGCTCCGTGACACTGAGGGTGCTGCGTGGAGCTGTGTGGGAAAGACGATGGCTGGACTTGTCCGTGAGAATAGAAAAACGATGAATATACAAATGTGATAGGTTCATGTGCACAGTTATGAGCGATAAGAATGTCAGTAGATTTGATCAGACTAGCACTTATTTCCGTGCATCTTTTTGTGTACCAGTTGTGTTTGAGCCATTTTTATGTTTCTAGTGTGCCTCTTTTCAGCCAAGCCGACGGTCAGATCCCCCGCTGTTCCGAGCTGCTGCAGCATTTGTTCTCCATTTCGATTAGGCCACGCGTGAAGAGCTCGCCGCGACATAATTGCCGACTGGTCCATTCTCGCTGCCACCATACGTCAACGGCACGACCCTGTGTTGTTTGTTCTCTCCCCCCCCCATCCCCCCGACATTTCGCCGGAGGAGGACCGGCTGTGCGGTGTAACACTGCAGCATCATAGTTTTTACACCGGAGGGGGAGGGGCGGACACGAGCCCCTGTCACGCTCCATTAACCCGGCCCTGTAGTCGAGTCACGGCAGCAACGCTCGGTAGCCGATCGCCTCATTGGTGACAAAACAGCAATACAGAGCTTATCCCATTTCCATTTGCAGTTGTCATCTCTCTCTGGTCGAATTGAATTCAATGGTTAGCGCTATTCATCTTTCGTTAGATACAATGTTATACATGCATTTCATAACGCTATGCAATAGGATTTAAATGGAGTTCGATTTACACATGACCGAAGTTTAGATTTACCGGGCATCGCACATGACACTATGAGCGCTGCATAATTTTCACCGTGCTAAGTTGGTCAATACTTAGTTAAAAAATGGCGATACATCACCACTAACAGCGGAATGTTTCCCTGATGACGAGCGGTGACCATATCGTGTCTCACGTCGTGTCTTACTGCTGACCCGGCCCTGCCCACTGTCAGTGGCACCCCTGCGGCCTACACTTCCCCTTGCACCGGGTCGGGCGGCGGGGGGGGGGGGCTGTCAGGTCCAGTTGGCCCCACCAGACGTTCTTCGGTCCGCTCCATCTCTGAGGGCGGCCGCTCGAAACTTTACCGCTGACGTCGCGGCCTGGCGCGCCCCACTGCGTCACGGATCGTCAACTGTGCGCCGGCTCTGTCGCAGCGTCGCGCCACGTCCAGCGCAGTGCTGACAGAGGCTGATGCGGCGGCGTTGTCTCTCATTTACCGCCACCACCAGACGCTACTCCAAGCACAAGGCCCCTGGTGTTGCGAAAGTGGCTGATATTAGCTCTAATTCGAAGTAATACTGAACAGTATATCATTTCGCTAAAACCAAGATTTGACTGCAATATCATTGAAAAGTAGAAGCTTCGAACTCTTTCTCAGAGAGGACATCTCTCTGCTAGGATCGTTCTGGGGCGTCGGGCCACCAGAAGCGCGTCTCTGCCCGCCATGTTGCGGCTGTGTGTAGGTAAGGTACCAGCTGTCAGCGGGCGTGTCCCGTGTGACACAACACGCGCTCACGGCACGTCACCGCGCTGGTCAGCACACGGTGTCTGCGCCGTGTCCCGCCCGCCACTAACCCAATAACGGCCGGCCGCCTACTGCACGTGTGAGCGCCGCGCCGCCGTCTGTCGCCACTCCGCCAGTACTGTCACCGGCAGGGCGGCACGTGCGCCGGCGTTCGCCGCGCTGTGTCTCCGTGTCCTGCTGTCGAGACGGGCGTCGGCCATGTGGTAGGGAGTGACAGCGGGTCGACAATCATGCGTAGCTCGCTGTCTGTACTCCGGATACCAGCTGTGAGACATAGGAGGGAAAAGGATGGCTTTGGCATATTCGTGAATAGACCGAGGACAGTGCTGAGTGTTTATTTCGCTCTAAAATATTAAAAGTTAATGCGGCCGCACACTGAGCCATTCGGGCCGTCAGTTCTCGCGATATCGTCGCGATTTTCCGCGCATCAAAGTGATTTTTCATTGACAACTATTGTTGATCCGCGGAATGTGGCGACGATGTCACGGAAATCCGCGCGCCGAATCGCCCAGTATGCGACCGCCTTTATAAATGTAGTTTATTGTTATTCTCGTACCTTTTTCGTCAGATATATTTTCATAGAGTCTGTATATCCACTACACATAGACAGACGGAAAATGTTCAATGTTCTCAAGCCTACAGAGTACAAGACTAAGCGTGACCATTTCAATGGCCTTTGCTTGGGGACTGCCACACTGTGGCTGATTGATCATGGCTGTGAGTCCCGGGGCTGGCAGTGTCACAGCACCTTATTTGGGCTCAAGGTCACCAGTGTCACATTACCTTGTGGGGCTCGAGGTTGGCAGTGTCACATTACCTTGCGAGGCTCGAGGTCACCACTGTCATATTACCTTGTGAGGCCCTAGGTCACCACTGTCACATTACCTTGTGAGGCTCGAGGTTGACAGTGTCACATTACCTTGTAAGGCTCTAGTTTACCACTATCACATTACCTTGTGAGGCTCAAGGTCGGCAGTGTCACATTACCTTGTGATGTCCGAGGTTTGCGATATGGCAGGTGAACGTTGCCTCCCGTCCCTCGGGGACAGTGATATTGCTCAGTGGCTGCAGAAACCGTGGCCAGTGCTGTGTCCGAGCTAACACAGACCACTCGCTCAGCACTGAAACACATTAACAGCGATGAGCTAGAAACATTGACTTCGTGGGATAGACAACATCTGTCGTTTGATTTCATCAGCAATACACCGGGTTCAAGTTAATCGATACTATTTATATATTTATTTATGTATGTATTGACCTCGTAGTAGCCGTCTCCTATACAATTGCATTGAAAAAGCCAGAGGAGATATTCCTGGCACTACTATTCTTGGCCACTTTTCTAATTTTAACTGGTTCTGAAGTTTGCCTATCGCCGATATTAATTACATTTTGTGTTGTTTGGATGAGTTGTAGGAACCATGTATTAAATGATAGCTACATTCCTCATGGATGCGTCATCAAACACTCAAAGTGATCACTTTGGGGTACAACATTGGTGAATTCAGAACAGGTCGCTTGAGCCAGTTTGGGGAAGAGCACATCTAAATAAACATCACAGAATGCAGAAAACCTATTGGTACCTAACTGATTATCGACACTCATTATCGGTACCTTCTTTTTATTGGTACTCAAGCTTGCAAAATTCAGTTATATTTTTATGTGAGGAAATGTGTCAAATTTGGAACAATGTTAGGTGACTTGGGGGTGATAACTGTGTGGGGGCCCCCCCCCCCCCCCGATGGTTACTGTCTATTGTCCACGTAAATGTATCTTAACAAATTAAAGGTGTTCTTAATTAGTATCAAGAGCCATTTCGCTAGAATGCCGTTTCAGACACCGTCAATATTGGCATGGACCTAGGCTTCTGAAACCAATTCCTTGAACTCGGTTGACATTAATGCATAAAGACATTAAACATAAATAAGGACACAACAAAGAGGTATAATCAAGCACATGCACAACTACGGTATACCATTTTATTGTATTTAACTAAGACCTTCAGCCCATGCGAAGTGCGAATTTATTTGCAAAACCACAATGTTGTTCACCGACGGATGTCGATTGTCGGCTGATGTGGGGAGGTAGACTGTACCGCAGTGATCCACTGCTGTCCGGGTCAGTCTACATTCAGATAGCACCACTTTCTGCACATTACGGACCGTTCGTCATGGCGACTTATTGTGAAATGGATGGACTCACATCAGCCTGATTCAACGTCTCTGCATCAAGTCTGTAAATTCTGAATTGATGATTAATCGGGTACAAACTGACCTGTGCCCTGCAGAAGTACCCTTGGTTCATCGCTACTGACATATGAGGGCAACAACATACATACCAAGTATTCATCAAGTATTAATGTATGTGACTGAAATGATAAAGTTACCACTCTAGGGTATTACCAGCATACTGATGCCAGATTAATAGTAATTGGTAGGTGATACACCCAGGGGTTTACCGGGCGCCGAGGTCAGGACGTGTGTGCTAAATGCGGAACAGATTCATACCCAGTTTCGCACAAGTGCTTAGTATTGCAGCATTAACCGAATGAAATAAGTATGCTGTTATATTTGAGTAGATCAAATTATGCATGAGGTGTTCAGCTCCTTCAAGTTTGAGCTGTCTCTTGTCGAGGCGAAGTCGATGGCTTCCAGGAACGTTTGAATTCAATACGAAGGCATTCTTCGATCATTCTATAAAAGCATTTCGACACAAGGCCTGTCACACGCGGCAGACATAACCAAATATATTGGGGCCAATTGTGAGCACTTGCTTTGTTATGCATGGCTGCAGCTCCGCGTTGTCGTTGATAAGGTGTGTTCCCGGATCAGCGCTGGTACGCGCGTGCCGGCAGTGCCAACCATGGTCCAAGTCTTTCGCAGCTACACGCATGAACTCATGTATGTATATTGTATATACACGCGCGTGCATTTTGTGTTGAATTTGTGCGTGTGTATCTTTGTGACTGGATGTTTCCTACCTTGGCCACTAAAAACTCTCCATTTTAACGTGTTACATGAGCGTTTACACGGTATCAGCCGGATAGAGATTAAGGCACACATGGTGAACGCGAGTGGCATGTGCTGCCTGACCGCATGCGTTCATATATAACATACAACAGCTCATTTGCATGTCTGCATGACATGAACTACCAGAGCTAGGCATCGCCTCAGCTCGACTGGCCCGTCTGACTCGAGCGCTGCTCCTGAGGTGAGATAGGTGAGGCGGCGGCGCGCTGTATAACTATGCATGGACGGCAGATCTGAGACTGCGGCCAGGCGCGGCTCCGGCTCGGCGGCCGGCGGGTTCGCAGAGGGCTGCTTTGACACGCTCCGCGGTGGGCGACCAGCCCTGACGCCTGTCATAAACTGGATTGCCATCGAGCGCAGTGATCGACTTGTCACCTCTGCTTCTTGGGAGCCGTCGGGGCCGTGACGGCGTCCACCAGCGCTCGACAGATTTTATCCCGATTGATTTCAGGATCTAAGCCTCGGCGATTTGTAGAATTGCATATTAGTCATTTGAAGACGTCATGCTGTGGTTACGAGAGTCACAATGACTTGGTTTTGACATGTCATGAATACATTCACCAGGAATATAAGTGCCCGAAATAATGCAGGCACGGCATTACCCAGCACTTGCGGGCACCAGCATGCATAAACCGGCTGTACGCCATTACATTTTTTGGCACATGTGCTGTGAATGGTGTAATGTGCATTTCAGACCACAGCATGGAAGTCGTTTGGTAATTTGTATCCTTAAAGGAGTGAAAATAAAGGAGTTGTTATCCTTAAAGGAGTTCATCAAATATTGAGTTAAACACTAAACAGTGAACAACCCAAAGTTGAATGAATAAATTAAGAATGCGTTGATATTTTCATTTACTTCCCTCCCCTGCTCAACAACTTATCGCTGGCTGCCAGTCACCAGCATTCCGCATGACCTACGACTGAGAAGAGTGCTGGAAATACGTCCTCAGCACCAAACAGGTCTCATAAAAATACATTCCTGATCACAACAATATTTCCGTAATATCACTAGTGAAGTGTATACTGGTCAACAGGATAAAGTGATAAAATAATCTCTGTGCTATTTTTACCTACAGGGTGATCGTATGAATAGATAGATCTGCGATGAGTTAAGTGACAATCAGCTTCATTTGTTTTGCATTGACATGAACGAATTCCATAACGGTGTAATGCTAACCGCCTTGCGTGTTGATGCTGCCGTTCACTACACTCGCTTCATCGCCTAGAGGCAGAAACTTTAACATGGGAGCTCTTATGTTAAATTATTCTGCTAGGTGACTAGGCGCCGTGCAGTGGACGCCCACCTTTAGTTGTTTCCTTCAGGAATGGTTAAAAGCAGCGACCTCTTTCCAACCAGTGCAACGCATTTTCGCCATTTTCGTCAGGTACGCATCGTCCGTGCTCCGTGAAAAAATTTTCACGACCCTATTCAGCTGATTCATGGCCCGTAGCTCACCCTGAACAACACGAGAGAGGGCTCGGACCAGAAGCTAAAGTTTTAGATAAGACAGGACGCGCTGTACACTCCGTCAGTGGGTGCTTGCTTCTCCTGTGGATAATCCAGTATCCAAATTTCGATGCAATGAATTCCATCACAAGAGTGGGATTGTGACAGGCACACAATCTGGTTGAAAAAATATTGTATTTCCAGGTTGCGCAGATCTGGTCCGTCAGCCCAGTTACTGCCCCGGGCGGCCAGGTATCTATCTACAAATATGATTGGCAGGAGGCGAGTCTTTCAGACAAGTTACAATACCAGTGGACCGGCAAGCACTTCCCACTTATGAATTTGGCCCAGCAAGCAGTACTGGCCAGCGTACAGCCAGTACAGTTGTGTGTCTACTTCATCTTCTGGTCATGGAAAATCATTCATATTGTTTAGCATGAGCAATAGACTGTGATATCAGCTGAATATGTGTGTGCAAAAGCCTCCCACAGAACATGGACGATGCGTGACCACTTGTTGAAAATGGCGACAAATAAGCAGTGCCGTGCGAAAAGAGATCACTAATTTGAGCAAATGCTGTATCAAAGTAGGTTGTATGAACCTGTTGACGCGCAGGCGATTGGTATTATGCTATCATAAATGTACCACATTAGGTCTTACGTCCGCGCACTTCAGGGGGAGTGATTTCCGCTTCCCTCGGGTCTTTCACAGATATAAAAAAATGCGGCACGCAGCGCCGCTGCACTGGTTTTCGGCACACCTGTTGAGACATCAATTGGGTACACGTTGGAAAATGAGCTCAAGTCATCTCAGGTCAGGTCACCAGACTCGGTCAAGTGACCCAGCCTCCAAAAGCGCTTACAGTTATGCCAAAGCCAGAGTTTCTTACCGACCGGATTGAAACTACAGAGTGTCATGAAGACATGAAGACAAGTTCTTACGGGTGCCGGACGAAAAGTCAAATGGCAAAAGGTAAACGGATGTTAAGTAAAGGGACATCTAGTCAATAGCAAAAAGTCAAAAGTCCTAAAAGTTGGCGGGTAAAAAGTTAACAGTCAAAAAGTCGACAAGGACAAAAGTCAACTGACTAAAAGTCAAACGGATAAAAAGTCAAACGGACAAAAAGTCAAGAGACAAAAAGTCGACAGGGTAAAAAGTCGGAAGACGAAAAGTCGAAGGGTAAAAAATCAAAAGACAAAAAGTCGAAGCGTAAAAAGTGTCAAAATACTAAAAGTCGAAGGGTAAAAAGTCAAAAGACGAAAAATCGAAAGGTAAAAAGTCGAAAGACGAAAAGTCGAAGAGTAAAAAGTCGAAAGACGAAAAGTCGAAGAGTAAAAAGTCAAAAGACGAAAAGTCGAAGGGTAAAAAGTCAAAAGACAAAAATTCGAAAGATAAAAAGTCGAAAGATAAAAAGTCGAAAGATGTCGAAAGATAAAAAGTCGAAAGATAAAAAGTCGAAAGATGAAAAGTCGAAAGATAAAAAGTTGAAAGATAAAAAGTCGAAAGATAAAAAGTCGAAAGATAAAAAGTCGAAAGATATAAAGTCGAAAGATAAAAAGTCGAAAGATAAAAAGTAAAAAGATAAAAAATAGAAAGACAAAAAGTCGAAAGATAAAAAACTGAAAAAATAAAACGTCGAAAGGGTAAAAAGTTACATAACTATAAGCAAATTTGAAAAAGCCGACGCTGCATAAAATGAACAAACAAAAAGTCAAATTGTAACAAGATGTCTCGGTAAAAGTAGATCGCAAAAAGTCGAATGAGCAATGTGGCATTATGATTGGAGAATCTGCAGATCATATTTCAGCCAACCGCCGTTCGTGTGACCGACGGAGTCGGCAGCGGCGCGTCGTCGCGTCTCGTCAACTGTACAGTGGCGGAGACAAGTATATGCACAATTATGATTGCGTAGTTGTCAATAATACATGTTTTCGTTGACACACGACGCAGGGACTGCATCAATACCTTTCTTAACTGAAGTTTGGCTCACGCAAAAGTGGAATCGAAGCCATGTTTATGGGTATGTCAATTGCCGTATTTTATTTGTTTTGCATAGCTATTGAACAGGACATAGTGCCAGGCAATTTGAATTAGTAGACACTCGGTATTCGGTAACGTTATCGCTTATCACGAGAACTTACGTATTCGATCAAAGTGTAATATATGTCAATGTATTGTTGAAGCATTACCTACGGAAGGGAGCTTTGAAAAGCTAAACCAACAAAGGAACATTGACAACTTTTTTAGGGATAGGCACCGTTGGGAGACTAAGCTATAATTTGAGCAAAACAAAACATCTACATAAAAACATAATACATGAAGCACTTATTTGCTTATTATTGCTTTGTAAGTAAGTAGTATGTACCATCATATGTCGAGCAATGTAAAAAGCATTAACGCGCGGAGTGCGGTATTTTCTGCATTATGCACTGATATATCGCACTGGCGAGTGGCGACATATAGTAAAACACAAGGGGGATGATTATGCCCCTCTCCGACAGATTCGTATACTTTTTATCGGTCCAAGAATAGGATTGATAGTCAGATAGTCCAAGTAAAATAACTGAATGAACGGAAAGTCAAGAGACGACAATTTAATGGACCAAGTGAACTGATTATCGTCATTCGCTGTTTTGCCATTTATACTTATTGTCTTTTACTTTCCATTTATCGATTTTTACCGACGTTGACTTGCTGCTTTTTGACTCTTCAAGTATCTTTTTTTTCCATCTCCACTTTTTACGTTTATTTTGTCATCTTCTCACTTTTAGCAACGTTTGCATTCAACTGCTTCTGCTTTGTATTCTTCGACTTTTGACATACACCCTACTGGTGACCTGTAACGTCACGTAGGTCAAATAAAGAAGTGACGCTTGGTTAGATTTGACCTTCGGGCCCTCGTTTGACCTGAACTATATTGATCTACGGTCACTAAAAGTTCCGATAGCGTGTAAATCAACATCTTCCTGCTCAAGCTGTTACGTCATGTAACGATGGCTGCTGCGCAGGAGAGAAAAACTGTTTGGAACCCATAAGTGATACTTTAATATGTATTTTTGTGTCTACCAGCCCAAGCGATATCATGAAAACCGATCTGGCAATCTGTTATCGGTGTCTGTTACGCGAACTTCTATTTATGAAACGAGCGTCAGCCAATCAAGTAAGTCACATATCATCTGCCCAAACAGGATCCAGCCAATAATGCTGCCATAAATGCACCGAGCGCAATTCGACTTGGTTGTTGCGCCCTGTGCGATGACGCGGCAACAGACAGCGCCCCCAGGCTGGTCGGAAATATATGCAATGTGGTCGATTTAACTCCCAGCGTCACTACGGCTGGCAGGATACGCCAGGGAGACGCCCACAGAGACGCCACAGAGACGCCGGGAAGACGCCTGAGCCACGCCATCGAGCAGAATCACTTCCGACAAATTAGCCGATTCAATACGGTGTATTTGCGTCTGGAGCGGAGTGGGTGTACGCCTCCCACAGCCCTCCGCCCCCTCCCCCCACCACCGATCAGGCACGGGGCTTCGGGCTGTGAATCCGCCTGCTGTCAGACAGCTTATCTGCATGCGTTACATGCCTGAAGCCGAGAAACAATGTTTAAACAAGTTGCTGCGACATTGCTGATTACATACTTTGCGGGTATATCCTAATTAAAGCAGATATCTAACTGAATATGTTCTGCATTCAATTGATTCAATGTATTCAATGGATTCAATGGATTCAATGGACTCAATGTAAATTTATGTTGATTTATATAATAATGCAATAGATTCAATAGAATAATGTGAAGTGAAACACACTTTTGTAAATAGCGTTTCAAGTTATGTGTTGACAATAATTTAGCGTTACAACCGAACAGGCATGCTTTGTAAGGCTCTTCTTAACACTACATTCGAAAATGTCGGCAATGGTTCATCTCCGTACAAATTCCTAGCAGTACTTAGCATTGATTTTCATTGATAGCATGTTGCTTGTCGGGAAGGCCCAGGGACCTTGCCGCCTGGCCCGCTTGGCTATCAGGAACAGGTCCAATCAGACACCACTGCATCCGGCGGAATAAACGACACTCCTCCGGGAATATCGCCAGCTGGTAATCGCTACGCACCCAGCTGGATGTCCAATAGATCTTCCTGGAGCAACCACGAGCACAGCAGTATAAGGTGATTTGGTGTGAAACTGTGTCATTCTCGCGCCGATTTCAGACGGTTTTGTGGTCGTGGACCCTTGCCCCTCTCTTGATCAGCCCCTGGCGTAACTCCACTCGATCTTACTATATAAATAACGAAGCATGCCACCTAAATCACATGGTTTAGCTCAGGTGAATACCGTTATTATACATTGGATGATAAACTTGGATTTATTGCATTTACATGTCATGCAACACCGTCATGTATGTACAATACAAAAGCACGGTATAAATTATATTGGTAAAGTTCCATCTGGAAGCTGATCCTGTATGGATACAGGTCAGAACACAAGTAATACAAATAATATACGCGATCGGAAGCAGTGATAAGTGAAAGCCGATGCAGTGACAGTATACATGCACACATACAGAGTGAAATTAACACAATTACATCTCACCTGCGCAGAGTAGGGCGAGGAGCGCTAAAATGTGAAGCTGGGAGCATGTCATCTGGAGACCTGAAATCGAAAGACAATGTTTCAGGTTATTACGATAAATCCCACTACTTTGAACGTGATGGGCATGATAGGAAAACGTTATAATATTATGTTTCCTTAAATTATGCAATGTTATAATTATATTAAATCATTTCATTTCAATAACTAAGTAGGCATAACAAGTCAAAACATAATTCCGAAGCAAATTATAATTTGTTCATTCGTGGCGGAAAAACAAACATAGTTAGATAAACCAAGGTACCAAAACTAAATCAATAGCCGTTTTGACGATGGCTTTTTGCGTGGCTGCTGAGAACTTTCTTGCTTAGAATTATCTTACTGAGATTTTAGTCCCCCCCCCCTGAGGTTTTAGAAAATAAGCTTCAGGAATAACTTTTATGTGCATTTTTTGCCAGAAATGCTCCCCCGTAGTTTTATAATACGTTAGTAAGACAAATATTGTTTTACAATTGTAAGGTTTTGTTGTAATAAACAAGGAAAGGACTGAAAAGTTTGTTGTGATGCCAGATTACTCCATCTATTAACAATCAACAATACTAAAACTCGCGCATATACGCAGTCTCCGCATTGCAGATTCCGTTGATGGTGCCGTCTGGTGAAATATTTTATTGTACATACGTGATGGCAGAAACATTTCAAAATTTTATATCACAAAATCAATAAAAAGGCATTGTGAAAACGGCTAATAGTTATCTCGATACTGAAACTCAAAGACATATGGTCTTTAATTTCGCATGTTTCGCCTGTTCACTAACTTCCTACTAGTTAGAACCAGCCATATTATTGTTATATCTTATGGTTGATCCGAGAGGTCGTGTCATATTAGTCATATCTTGTCCCTTTACGTGAATTATTATTTCCAAAATTCATCGCACGGTTCCTATGTTAAATTTATTTCATTTTGACTTGCCGCACTAAACGCAAATAGACACTCAAAATGCTTCCTCAGAGGAGGGTTTGTCGGTTGGGGATGTCTGATGCGGCTGTGGTCCAAGAAAGACAACAGCTTTAAGTTTGCCTTGGACAGCCGAGGATAAAACTGTTGCATGCACTTTAGCTGAAATAAATGAATGAACTGAGGGGTTGACGGCGGATAAGGCGATCAGTATACCTATACAAACATGGAAGCTATTCTGGTAACAGTCATGATACAGCACACACAAAAATATTTCGTGTGGACGGCCTATCGCAGTTGAGTAAAATTTGGAAGCTACTATCTTTTGTAGCCTAGTAGGTGTAATAGTTTTATCACTGGGAATTTTATGTTAACCCATGACCCGCTGGGGGTGCTAAAAGTGACACCCCTCCGTTTTGTCTTAATAACTCGAAAATGGGTTCGTATTTCGACACAAAACTTTCAGTACCCTTGATCAATCAATTTCGCATACTTATGCAAAAGAAAAACACGATGCCGCGAAAAATGTTTCACAAAACAATGTTTTAGTGATGTCATGTCATGCCGTTTTTTATGGAAAAACGATAAATGCTTGAAAAATTGTAGAAAAACGCCTATTCGAATGATTTGCTATCCGTAAACGACATTACACATCACAAATAATTATTTATAAGATACCTACCTCACATTTTCAAAATTTAGCAGTTTTGACCCTTAATTTTTTTTAAAGTTATTTAAGCCAAAACAAATTAAGATATTAAAAAAGCCGGACAAAATGTTAGAGAACTACGCTGTTTCAATACAAAAACCAAATTTCAAAACAATATCTCTATTTTTGGCTGAGCTATTGCTCCCCAAGTAAAACAACTTATGACGTCATTTTTTCAAATGCCTTATTTATAGTTTTTTACCTGATATACCTACAATTATATTTGACCTGATCAAATAAATGTCAATATTGTTTTCTTGAGTCAAAAGTGATCTAGAGATATGCCTTAATCAAGAAAAACACATTTAAAAAATTTGACCTTTTTTAACTGACTTTAACCTTACATGAAGTCAGATTGTAAGACGATTCATTCTATCAAACTATATATGCATGATAACCAATGAAACATGTATTGCATGACATTTGTAGACCTTTTACTATCAATGACCTTGTGTGACCTGACCTTGACCTTGTCCTTTTGCTTAAACTTTTCCTTTTCATCATAAAGGATATGCATTATGCCTTTGAGAACAAGTTGTGTGAACATAGTGTCAATATAAAGCATTGCAGTGAACAATGAACATATGGTATCAAAACAAAACATACATCAAATTTGACCCTCAAGATGCCCTTGACCTGACCTGTGACCTTAAAAACCAATTGTAGAAGCATAATCAGGCTAAGCTCATTGAGACTTTTTGATCGCCGCCTTGCAAGTCTCGCTGCAGTCTTTGGTTTGCAAGATAGCAGGGGTGCCACTTTTAACACCCCCCAGCGGGTCGCGGGTGGCAAAATACCCCGGTGGGTGCCGAGATAAGGTCATATTCGTGTTTAGCGCAGCATATTGCCTCTTCCCCATGATCAGATGGATCGGGGTCGGATTAAAATAATGCGTTAGATAAATTTTTTGACGAGCCATTCCTTCCAAACATTACCTTAAAATCGAAAGTTCAGTGTCATAAAAATAAATGAAGTATGAATGTCATAGAGAATAGTATTACTCATTGACGTGGTTTTGAAAATTGCCACAAAAAACAGCTTGTTTTTCATAAAAAAGCATCACTTTTACACGGTGTATTGATTGAGAGGGTAAAATATTCATTGCTAACCCAATTGTGTTTGCAACAGCTAGTAGAATACTTTATTTTCTTCTTTTTTCTTTATTCATAATGATCAGCAACAGGCGGAGTTCACTAAAAGCTAAGGTCATGTCATGTGGTAAAAAACGACAAAGTGGATGATGGAATCTAGAGTTCTACACAGAACCTGGAGCTATCCCCATGGCTGGCCGTACCCTATGGCAAACGGTGCGGGGGCCAGAAAATCTCTAGATCCCGGCTGTGGCTGTGGCTGTGGCTGGTGTCTGCCTAGATATTTAAACACGATTGCATCAATCTATCGAAATCTGCGAAATGACACTGTATAAAGAAGTGTGCCTGGAAGCTTGAACCACTAAGCAAACTTAATAATAATAACTTCCGAGTGTTTGTGCTTCATTCGTTTTGCTATTATTTTTCTGGAAAATCCGCTCGGGGCGGCCAACGGCCGGCTGTTCACCTTTGGCCACGG
>JARBER010213944.1:3247-13915 GCA_030265075.1 Balanus glandula | reverse complement strand
GACGGCTCCTTCATCGGCCAGTACGGCGCCCAGAAGCGTAAAGGTTCGCCTCCCACCGGCGCCGCCTTCGTCTAGAGGGCGCCGTCAGGCCGGCCGCTGGCGCCGCCTTCGTCTAGAGGGCGCCGTCAGGGCCGGCCGCCGGCGCCGCCTTCGTCTAGTGGGTGGCACCTGAGCGTAAATCGCACGAGGATCGCACCGAAGGCGTGAAAGAGCCGCGTGACGCCGGATGAGATTAAGGTGTGGAGCCTGTGGTAGGAAGCCGTCCCGACTCTCCAGTGACAGTGCAGGCGGTGTGCGGAGACGGTGTGGAGGCCGCGCGGAGGCCGTGCGGACAGGACAGGAGTCTGTGGGACCGGTGGAAAAGCCCAGACAGGATCTGAGGATCGCAAATCTGAGGATGGCAGATCTGAGTATCGCAAATCTGAGGATCGCAGATCCGCCCGATGATCTGAGGACACAGTGAGAGGGAGAGAGCGAGAGATAGCATTCCTGCGCGCTATTTTACTGGCTTCTGCTGTGCGCCGCGCGCCGTGTCGCTCCCTGTGGCTTCAGCCGGCGTGTGCGGCGCTGTGTCGGCGGTGTTATGTGCAGCTATTGATTATTTCTGTGACCGCCGGTGGGACGCCACCGTCAGGGGCGCGGCGTCCGACCGTGCCGATCGTGTCAGTTGGCATTCCGGCCCTGGCGCGCCTGCCGCCTGTACATACATGTATACATGTATTCCGCACACATCCCCACGGCGCTGCCGATAGAGAATCTCCCGCGTCCGAGGCGGCCCCTTACTCCAGCGCGTGTGAGAAGCCGGCATCACCGGTAGATCTGATCGAGAGTGAATCTGATTTCTGTAGCGGGTGGCGTCATTATCATTTGAAATGTGTTCACAGTTGAGATGACAGGCTCACGGTGCGTGCTCGCGCCGCCGAGTGCCGCTTTTTACGGCCTACGGCAGCCAGCCGGCCCCTTCGCGAGCGAAAGAGAGTTTATATTTAGTGATGGCGTCGGTTCAGTGCTGTCCGTGTTGTTCAGTCCGTTGCGTTATCAATTTTCATTTGGTATGACAGACTCGGCATAATTCGGCTGACTGAGTGCGTTGATACATTTGTAAACTTGCGCGTGTTAAGTGCCTAGGATGTTAGTCATCGGCGTTAGTGCGAGGATCCACTGGGGCTTGTCTGCAGCACCGCTGGGGTCGTATTCCGCCGTTTCGCTCACCGTTTCGGCTGCTTTGCACAGCGCGTGTTCTCCTGTAGCGTCTGACACGAGTCCCGGCCGGCCTGGCGCTATCCAGGCCATAGGCATGAGTGTGTGCGTATTTTGATGTCAAATAAACACAGTCCGAACGCCAATCATTCCGTTGTGTTGATTTACACTAGCGAATTGAAAGATAGTGCACGAAGACGGAGAGGATGAGCCTGTAGCCATGCTGGACTTATACCGGCAAAAGGGAGATCGACACTAGACAAAGCACGAGGATTCAGACACTGATCAAAATAGCAAAAGTTCTGAAACCTCAGAACCGCAGAAACCCGCGGCGTGTATTGGCTCGTATCGGCTAACAAGTACTAATGAGTTGGTAAGGATGTCCTATAACAAATGTCTTTAAATCCAAATTTGAGTATACAACTTATTAGTCAACAATGAACGAAACGAACTTCGATTGCGAATGACGAACGACCTGTTCCAAGTCACTTTTGGCATACCATCGGAACTGGAACGGAGTGATGCGTGATGCTGCTATACCATCAGAGGGCTCTTAAAACTCGCCTGGTGATCATCAAGGAAACTGCAGCAGCAAGCTGGCTTCTTCGTCCAGCGTGATCAGCTCCGATGGCAGTGGTCACAGCCTGGTGGGCACGCCGTCAACGGACCTGGCCGGCGTGGCTGTGGCGCTGACCCAGGCCATCGTGAGAAGGGCGACCGCGATCGCTGACGCCAGGGAGACGGCAGAGCGCAGACGCAGCATCAGAGTGTCCATCGCCGGCGATAAGGTGACGAGACAAGGGCTGAATCGTTATATGTATTTAGTAGTGTTGATAAATGTGTATGTATTCAGGTACGTGCCCCTGATGCATATGTTGCCGCTTGTGCCTTCAGTTTCTTTCTAACTTTCGTAGGAATGAATTAGAATGTCACAGTTAATTGAATGTTCCAATCGAGACATTTAACTTCCCTGTTGTTTTATGTCAACCTATAAAGTCAATGCGTCGTGAATTCCAGCCTCGGAAGATACCGAGATTGAGATGAGCTACAGCTGGTTGATGCTTGAAGTGTTGAACGTACATGTTCCAGAACTGCAAGGAGTTTAAGAACGAATGCCGTTGTTTAACATTGTCATTTGTTGTAACCTGGACTGACCGGCAGAACCCTTGACCTTCCCTCAGGCGCCACTGACCAAACGAACCATGGCCAGTGATGGGGAGTCGCCGGAGCCAGCGGCGGACGAGCAGGCGCACCAGGAGGAGGCGGAGTCCGCTGACGACGCCACCGAGGCCGCTACAGAGGAGGGGGAGGAGAGTGAGGAGGAGGAGGAGGAGGAGGAGGAGGACAGTGAACTGACCGGCAGTCAGGTGACGGTTACCGACGGCGAGCCGCCCGCAGAGCAGGAACGGCAGGATGAGGAGCAGCGGGATGGAGAGGAGGAACAGCAGGACAAAGAGCCTCCGTCCTCTGGAAGTCACCACAGTCAGCATGACGCCACATCGGGAGAACAAGGTGATTATCTGCAAGGCTAAACTTTTGTGATTTGTTGTGTATCTGTGTTGTAACGGAACACGACAGAAAGTACCATATATATATTCTGCTCCGAAATATCATTATGCTTCAACCTTGATGAAGATTGCTAGATGCTCCGATATGGCAGTTGTGAATTACTGACATCTGATCTCACCCGTTAACTACGTTATTTCCGCAGAGTCAGCGGAGACGTCTCCCGAAGAGGCTGCAGCTGCTGCATCTGACGCTGAGGACCCTCTGATGGACGGCATCCACGAGGAAGGCTTCGAGTTGCAGGACGACGAGCAGGTGGCCGTCGACATGGGGCCGTTCGACTCGGGAGACCACGCCGTGCAGGGCGCGGAGGACCTCTCCGGCTACGAGAGCTCCCCGGGGACGGACGGAGTGACCGGCTCAGGCACGACAGAACCCCGCTCGACGGACTCTGTGGAGGCCAGCCGTCGCGAACACCGGCCGGGCGCCGCCGTCGGCACGCGCGGAGGGCACGAATACGACGCAGATGCCGACACAGCCCGCGGCTCCTCGGACTCGGCAACGCGGAAGACACGGTCCGGTGGCAAGACGGTGCGCCTGTCGGTGGCGGGCTCCCAGACAAAGACGGCAGGGAAGAAGGAGGGGGGAGAGGACGTGTTCTCGTGGCTGCGCCGCGTCTCCACCCAGATGGACGAGATGGGCATCACGGAGCAGCTGCGGGCCAAGTACGGCGACGCTCAGCAGGTGGTGTGCGACAATCCGTCCAACGACAGCGAGCCGGCCGAGCTGCCCGTGCCGGAAATCACTCTGACTGACCCCACGCCGTCGGCGAGCCAGCGCCCGTCGACCACGCAGACGGCGGCGGCGACTGGACGGGAGCCGGACCAGTGGCAGAAGGCTGCGCCGCCAGCCTCAAGACCGCCGGCTGGTGCCGGACAGGACCGCCGGCAGAGCAGGGACGCCAGACAGGACCGGCGGCAGAGCACTGACACCAGACAGGACCGCCGGCAGAGCACTGACACCAGACAGGACCAGCGCCAGGACAGGGACGCCGGACAGGACGCTGGGACTGAGCAGGATCGCTGGGATGACCGCGGCCCGAAGCAGGGTCGGCCGTCGGACTGGGACAGGGCCGGCGACAGGGGCCAGCAGCAGCAGCAGCAGCAGCAGCAGCAGCAGCACGGCCGGCGGCACGATGACGGCTGGGATGACGGCGGCTACGGCCGGGACTCGGACGGCCGGGACGGCCACCGCCGTGACCCGCGCTGTGACCGGGGCCAGCGGGACGGGTACGGGGGCGGCTGGGACCGGGACGCCTGGGACAGTGAGGAGCTGCTCAGGAGCGGCGGTGGCGGCGGCGGCGGCCCGGCCGACTGGAGTGACGCGTGGCCCAGCTCGGAGGACAGCGGCGGTGGCGGGGAGACCGCCTCGGACCAGCCGTGTGGCCGCTGTCGCTGCTGCAGGGCCATGCTGCGGGCCGTCACCAGCGGCGCCGACGAGAAGCCGCCGCAGGACGGCCAGCTCAGCCTCTCCTCACAGCAGGACTCCCTGCTGGACCAGCTGCGGGCCGGAGGATCGGCTGAGGACCTACTGGACGCCGAGCTGTCCTCGCTTACCGTCAGTACCGGCACGGCCGACTCCTGCGACGACGAGCAGGAGCCGCGCGCCGCGCCGCGCGCCAGGGACCCCAGACGCTGGATCAAGAGCGTCACCGACGACTTCCTCCGCACGCAGCACATCCGCGAGCTGGTGCTCAAGAACGACTGCGTTGAGCCGGGTCGGGTGCGAAGCAAGATGACGCGGGTGATGCGCTGTCGGCCCAAGTCGCCGCCGCCGCCGCTGATTGGTTGTCCTCCGCCGGAGCGGCCGCCGCCGCCGGAGCCGAACTGTGCCGCCGGGCCGCGCGGGGACCGTAGGAGGGAGCAGCGCCGCTCGCCGGCCCGGCCGGTGACGGGAGCGTGGTCGGCGAGCCGGCCGGCGCGGCTCTCCACCTCCCAGAGGCCGGTGACAGCGCCGTGCGGCGGCGGCGGCGGCGGCGGCTGGCGGCAGAGAGTGGCCGTCAGTCCGCTGCGGCTCCCCACGCGACTGATGGACGGACGCGAGCTGCCCCACTGCGCCGGAAATGCAGGCTCCACCGCCGTCGTCAACCCGACCCGGCAGTTCATAGACACGTATCTGGAGCGGACGGGGCAGAACGGCGGCGGCAAGAGGAAGGCGGCTGGACGCGGAAAGCGATCGGCCGGGAAGACCAAACGGCTCGTCACCATCAGCACTAACCTGAAAAGCTGAACCGCTCTGTACCGCAGCAGACGACAATTCAGCGTAGATATGTGACCGATAGTGCGCTTCATATACATGCTGCATTGTATACTGAAGCAAACACGACCACACAAGTCACAGTGATCTGTTTTGTGAAGGACTTTCGCTTCTGTGCTTGGCTACCCGACGGCTACGTGCTGTGGTCTGCCATCGTCTAGCATCTCAGGAAATAAGAACGGATTTCGTGAACGCATGCCGCAGTAAGTGGGCGAAAATATCTGATATTCGACTCAGCTACATTACGCTTTCAGTAGGCTTATGTCGACTGAAACTGATGTAATAAAAGGTCATCTTTGCATTTCGTTTAAATATATGAAACATGAGTAAGTGTGCTTTATATGCTTTTCATAATCTTGTTTATATCACCACCGTTTACAATGGAAATTGAATCGTTGGAAATCATTGGCAGAATAGTTCCACCCCTAATAGTTGTAGTGTTGCCCGGCTGGCGCCTTGCTGCCGCAATCGGAAATGATTTGGTTAAAATCTACCTAGTTCTTTTCCTAGAATGCTTCCTTGCTGCCCAAGGCGCGAACCCTCTGGGAGAGAGTCGCGCAAATTCTCTAGTGCATCAAGCAGCGGCAGAAATTGGAACAAACAGCCGATTGTGACTGAAATTTAACATACCTTAGTGTGTGTAGTAACTCTAATTCAGAGGACAGGCGATAAAGCTTAGAAGACAAAATAGTTCTATTAGGCAAGTATTGAGCTATCGTCAGCCGTTTATCGCTTCCCAGATGTCGCTGCTGTTCGAATAAGGATATTGTAGATGCCGCCAAACTCCAGCTCGTCTCCAGCTGACTGCACATCCAAATGCAGCCTACTAGATGTGAATCTGCTGTACCTACTAGATAATTAATAACTTATCTCCATAACAATACTCTCAATTTTCATTTTCACT
Source organism: Balanus glandula (assembly GCA_030265075.1). Taxonomy (NCBI): domain Eukaryota; kingdom Metazoa; phylum Arthropoda; class Thecostraca; order Balanomorpha; family Balanidae; genus Balanus; species Balanus glandula. Next base: position 7,989 of record JARBER010213944.1, on the reverse strand, counting down.
TTTTAAAATAATTGATTAAGGATTTCACTTGAGTTTGTTACCTTTTGTCTTTCATTTTTTTCATTGTTTAAGACTACTTTTTCTCCCACAATTCAGTTCCAGCTAGAGCCGTCATTTACTCCGGCATCTACTAACTCCGTCTGTTTACATTCTGATTTTGTACCGGCTCCTCGTGCGCTTTTTTGCTCTTGCGGTGTGGGCGTGTTAATGCGGATGTTAATGTGTTTAATGTCTCGGTCTAGGCCAAGGTAATAGACGGAAGGTATACAGGGCCTGGACCTTTGAAAAGGAGAAGACAAGACTGCAAATAACACAATATTTGTGTGGAGGTAGGTCAATTATTTTCTATTGTGGCCCAGTGGTTTTGATGTCCATAATTCAAACTGTAATGTGTGCTAGGCAGGCCAAGACGCGTAACCACCACTGGTCACTGGGGACCAGTACCCAGGAACTTTCTGAATAGAACATCATGTCTATGGGCGTTGCATGGAAATAATGGCCTTCAAAGTGCCTCTGTTCCCAGTACCTAACTTTTGGAAGATGTCTATGGCAGTATAAAGACATAAAGACATAAAGACATAAATTGAGTGCACAACAAAGAGCCACAGGGGCCCATCCGAGGTTGCACAGCAAACACCAACACACATGCACGGAACTCACATAGGAAGTTATGCGCAGGGACATACTCGCACAACCGCATACACACAAACTTGAAACTTGCCTCGCAGGGCGACACCCGTACATCATTTATATACATATATCTCGTATATACATATACCTACACGAAGGACTGATAATGAAAAGTGACCATTTTATAAAAAGTGACCATTTATGAAAAGTGACCATTTCAGCTCGTTTCTAAAAATATTATTCCTAGTCCCATAAATACTTGTATGCTAAACCCTTTTCTATAAAGTATTCATCTATCTTAGATTTGAAAGAAAATAGGGACGATGCTTTAATAATATTTTCAGGCAAATTATTCCAGTGTCCAACAACTCTCCTAATAAAAAATGATTGGCGTAACCTGGTTCTACTATGTCTAATTCTATGTCTAGTTCTACTATGTCTATGTCTCAATCCTAACTTGATCTTGAATCAACTCGAATGCCTTTTTTCGTCTGTTGTCTTTCACCCGCTCGTTATTTGGGTCTATTTTAGTCCCCCCCCGTCTGTTATTTTACAATATATCCTAAATGAACACAAATATTATCACCAAACCTTCCCCTTCAGTACCCCCTTTCACATTAATTCCACGCATTTTGGCAAAAGCAAATATATAATGCTATGACAGGTCAACCGGTAGTGATGTCAGACTAGCATAGTGCTCTTTTTAAACAAAAATAAGGATTCGTGGAAGACCCTCTCAAAGATTCAGATTTCAATGTAAATCTCTGTGTTCATCAATTTCAATTTTTCATCATCAAAATCAGTGTTTTCATCAACTGACTAATAATAAACACGGCTTTTAAAATGCTGTCTCAAATTGTTTTTTCTCCAAAATTTAAAACCCTGAGAAATCCCATATGGTTTTGCTTGTTATAGCTAAAATGATGAGGAATGATTTGAAATTTACCAAAACCAGAAAATATATCACTGACACATATTCATATCAACATAAACATTGTGTAAACATTATGTATCTAGATTGAAATGTATATTCTTCAAAAATGACTGATTTAAGAAAACAAGCGACAGCATATCAATGCATTGTCATGTATTGAAAGGAACAAAAGTTCAGTTTTTGCGTTTAACTTCTATTTTTATGGAACAAATAGTGTTCTATTGTCCTTATTTGCGTTTTAGACGAAACATAACCTATAAACATTTGTTACAATGTCATGACTGTATTCTGAAATTTGACCTCGTAAGTCGTGACCTCGGATGACTTTGACTTGATGCAAGGTGACCAGCAGCCGATACTTAGAAGTGTCAGAAGCACGAATCAAATATATTTAGCCACTGGTTGTTCGTTTATTATTACAATTTTGCGCGACAATGCCATCCATCAAATGTTTGATGGCACGGTCAAACGCCGATGACGTCACGTGAACTGTCATAACATCGGTGACCCTGAGGTCAACAAAACTGAGTTTTCTTCGATTACATTAACATGACTATCGAATGCTGTTTGATCTTTGACGGTCGGACCAGTAGTTCCGGAGATCGGGGGGGGGGGGGGGATACTTCCCATTTAGCCGCGTTAGGAAATCTACCCCAGTAATGCGCGAGTTAACACTACACAGTCAGCTGAGTCAGTACCAAACGGTCGGCTGATTATGCCAAATGACGTCACGGCTTGGGTCACGTATTGGCATCATGTTATGAAACGCAAAATACGCTAGCATTCTTGGCCTAAATACAACTGATACATTGTACAGCCAAAAATATAGAGAGAAACAAGGTGTGCATGCCCATAGCAGTTTATTAGCCGTATTTGTAATCATCTATTAGAATCGTGTTTGAAGAACAAAAATATTATCTTGAAGTATTTTGACCACGATATATGGTCTGTCTCAAAGTTTCAACTTACATGCCTTCAGTTTTAGTAGCAAAGCTAACTTCTCATCCCAGAGCTTATCGGAACCAAATCAAAAGATTAATATATACGGTGAATGCAAGCAAACAAGGGAACATGACATGATACTTACGAGTATATGGCGAGTAGAAACTTGCGCTGGTGCGTCCTCACCCTTCCCGCGTTGACCCGTTTCACCAGTTTGGTGTACTTGTAGATGAGCCACGTCTCTCTCAGCACGTTAGCTGCAGAGTTTTTCAACTGAAACGCAGTGGCGCGGACAGTTACCAGAAGGCCCCAGAGCCACGCAGCTCCGACCATGACGTCAGCCATCGGAACACCGACCGTCGACTCGACCAAGACGATCACCATCAGCACAGATCACCATCAGCACAGCAGTCAGCACAGCAGCATCACCGATACCGTACATCAGCCGCATGCGTCATCATAAACGGTATATGCTCACTCACTCATATAGGACCAAACTGCAATGCATTCTTGCAGCACATATGAAGTAAATTGTAAATGTCTGTAATAGTCAATTGCCTTTCCCTGTATTGCATTTTGCAGCGCGATTCGCACACCATGGCACCGCGACCACGCAGCTGAAATGACGACCTCGCTGGACGGCATCGTCCGCCTGCTCAGCGGTACGGTCAGTTAGTGCACTCTTACACCGCATCGGCCGAGAGGAATGACCTGTAAAGCTAATGAAGCTCTATGCAAATTGATGACTCTGCCCAATGCTCATTCCGTGTTGCCGGAGACCTAATCCGGACACAATGGGAAATGAAAGGACGGGTGGCGCAGAGGCAGAAGCTCGCAAAAACAAGGATGGAAATGTAGGTACCGTCAGCAGTGGAGGCAGAAAAGCTTCGTCTCACCGACCACCTCAGCAAAAGCTGTGCCGACACGGCTTCGGTCGGATCTGCACCACATCGCTCTTCGAAAAAAACAACCCTGTGACCTGTCTTGAGATACTGGAAACGCTGAAAGCTTCCACATCGAGAGCAGAAACAGCCAGCTCTTTCCACTGTAGTCGAACGTCACGCAAAGTAACGTTCACAGAAAAGAGCACTAAAACACGCAGCCGACATCGCGGCAGGACTGAGCTGAGCTGGCCCTGACGGTAAATTCAGCAGCCGCTGCCCTTCAGCAAAGGAGGACTTCAGATCGTTGTTCGGTCTGGCGCTGGGTCCAGAGCGTCTGAGTCGTTCTCGGACACATTATTCGGTAACAGTTCGTTTGGCTTCACAGACGATTAATGCCGAGCCATCTTCATCACACCACTGCCGGTCGGTGTTCAGTACAGCCTGAGGGCTGAGGCCAGCAATTGTCTGCTTTCCACAGGACCGTGACGGGCACATACTTATGGTTCGATGAGAGATCCAGATGGGATGGTATAGGCATCCACGCTGGATACTTTCTTTATCCAGACCGCTACAGACCAAACGCCTGTACACTGCAGGCGGAGTTAACTTCGAACGGCGTTAAATGGACTCAAGTCACCGTAGTTTGCCTGCACGGCTGTGGCGTGCCGACCCGCGCCGTACCGAACCGTACCGTTCTCGATTCACCCCTGCCGTGGCCTGTGCTGTAAGCATGCCTGTGCTGTAAGCACGCCGCGTACAAAGCGTCGAACAAAGTGACAGTGGCAACTGGCAACACACGTGCGCTGAAACCGGTCACCGGCACTAAGCCGGCTGCGCTGAGCGGCCGCCGCCGGCCGACCGGAACGTGCCTCCGTCCTGCACCGTCCAATTCCAGCACGACTGACAGCACCATCGCCAAACACAAACAATTCCAGCACGACTGACAGCACCATCGCCAAACACAAACACGGCCACCAGCCCGTCCAATTCCAGCACGACTGACAGCACCATCGCGAAACACAAACCTCCACCGTCCAATTCCAGCACGACTGACAGCACCATCGCCAATCACAAACACGGCCACCAGCCCGTCCAATTCCAGCACGACTGACAGCACCATCGCCAAACACAAACACGGCCACCGTCCAATTCCAGCACGACTGACAGCACCATCGCCAAACACAAACACGGCCACCAGCCCAATATTGACAGAACGGCGAACTAAACGAAGGGTGCAGTGGCTGCGCGCTGCCGGCCCGGTCCGGTCGTCAGCCCGGCTCTGATCGGCCGCTCTCTCGGCCGGCCGGCCGCCTGTTGACTCCCTCCTGCGTGCTCCCTCGCGCCCCCCCCCC
>JARBER010213835.1:0-13918 GCA_030265075.1 Balanus glandula | reverse complement strand
CCTGAAAAGAACACTGTCACTTCACTCTTACTTATCCTGCCCATGTGTTCGTGTATGTGTTCCTTCTCCCTGTAGCTCAATCTTCATTGTTCATACGTACGTGTGTGCGGATTATTTCCGAGCCTCCGTCTTACCTTGTCTGTTTATGTTTGTTGCAGGCGCCGAGAGGGGACCGGAGTCGGAGTGCCAGCGTTCACGGCGCCCTCAGCCGACCGGTGAGTAATGACACTCACACTGCTGACGTGGACGTGACGTCAAGACTCCACACTGCTGACGTGCAGGTGATGTCAAAGACTCCACACTGCTGACGTGCACGTGATGTCAAATACTCAACACTGCTGACGTGCACGTGACGTCAAAGACTAAACACTGCTGACGTAGCTACACGTGATGTCAGAGACTCCACACTGCTGACGTGCACGTGATGTCAAGACTCCACACTGCTGACGTGCACGTGACGTCAAGACTCCACACTGCTGACGTGCAGGTGATGAAAAAGACTCCACACTGCTGGCGTGCACGTGATGTCAAAGACTCAACACTGCTGACGTGCACGGGATGTCAAATACTCCACATTGCTGACGTGGATGTGACGTCAAGACTCCACACTGCTGACGTGCACGTGATGTCAAAGGCTCAACACTGCTGACGTGCACGTGACGTCAAAGACTCAACACTGCTGACGTAGTGTAAAGCCACATCAGGATTGTCATATCATCGGACATGTGACATGTGACAGTTTTGGCGTCATATGATGTGCTGTACCTACTCGTAAGAGTTGTGCATAAATCGATAGAGGTCAGAAGTCACCACTAATTGGGCTGGGTACAAAATCAAAGGTCTTAACGTAAGTCAGCATAGGTCAGAAAGTCTACGTTTCCGGTTGACGTCAGCGTTTTACGTCATGTCCTGCTGGGTCTGACCTGACGTCTGACCCTGCGCCGTCTTCCCGCAGGGACCTGGCGGCTCCGTGTTCGGCAGCTCCATGACCATGCCGTCCAGCCAGCCACCCCACCCTCCAACCCTGCCGCCGCACCAACCCCACCCGCCCTCCTTCGCCGGGGGGCAGCCGCCGTGGTCGACGCCAACGCCGGGCCAGAACGGCGGCTCGCAGTGGCCGTCGCAGCAGCAGTATCCGCAGCTGTCGGCTGCTCCGGCGCCGCCGGCCGCCACCGCGCACTTCTACGACGCCCGGGTGCAGTACCACCAGTACCACCAGCCGGGCGCGGCGGCCTTCTACCAGCCGGCCGCCGAAGACCACTTCGGCGACCCGTTCTCGTCGAACGGAGGCGTCGGCGGCATCGTCGGCGGCATCTCCGGCAGCTATCCGTGCCTGCCGGAGCCGCCGGCGGCGCGAGCGAATGGGTCGGGAAACGGGTTCAGTCCCGGGCCGAGCTACTTGGTCAGTACGGGCGCGGAGAAGGGCTCGCACCTGCTGATTCCGGTGACCAACAGCTCGGTGCTGCCGAAGCCGGCTCCGCTGACGCCGCACCCGCTCGGCCGACCTGGCCTGATGGTCTCCACCACCATCACGCCGCTCAGCCACCCTCAGCAGCTAACCACGTCTTTAAACTTCCAGGTCAGTCACGGCGCACGCTAGAGAAATGTTTGCTTTTTAACTGCAAGGGTAGTTCTTCTCTCTGGGTGTTTGTTTTCTGTTTGGAAGTTCCGAACAATACGCAACGTTCTGAACTGGACCGTTGGCTTCAAGACGAGTTTGTGTTAGGATGGATGGTTTTGTGAATGTGGAATCACACTTGAGGTGGACATGTAACATGTTCAACTCTCGTATGTTTATTCATGATTCCCCTGGTCCATGTTGTGTGCTGCTTTTACCACATGTTTGTCTTCACCGACAACTGAGTGAAACTGACGTCGTTCTGCGTATTTCCTATCATGTACGTTTTCAGCTGTGACCCTAACGCCGCTCCCCTCGTGTTGGCAGCCTGGCCACCAAGTATCGTCCCGTCGGCAGAGCAGCTCACCCGGCTGTAGCTCCGCCGTCCGGTGTCCAGGCGAGACCAGCGGGACGACCGTGTCCGCCGCCCACAGCCAGGGCGGCTCCGTGGGCGGGGGCGGGGGCGGCGCGCCCGGGGGACAGGTGTACCCCATGGCGCCGCCACCGCCGCTCAGCGTACAAGATAAGCTCAAGCAGAAGATCTTCGAGAGGCAGCAGAAGACGCCCGTGGTGAAGCCCGTGGCGTCGCCGCACTCAGTGGCGCACTCGCCGCATTCGGTGCCGCACTCGCCGCACCAAGTGCCGCATTCGCCGCATCAAGTGCCGCATTCGCCGCATCAAGTGCCGCATTCGCCTCATCAGATGCCGCATTCGCCGCATCAAGTGCCGCATTCGCCGCATGCGATGGCACACTCGCCGCACTCGTCGCAGCCGGTGCGGCAGGTGGCGCAGGCGTCGCGCCAAGCGCCGCAGTCGCCCCATCATATGCCGCAGTCTCCGATTCAACAGGTATGCAGGCATCAGTGTTTGTTTTACAATCATTAATCATACGATGTATTACGATACGAAGGAGAGGTTTTGTCTCCCCTTGTGGCATTATAATATTGATCTTTCGATGCATCAACGTTCTAAATACACCGTGATCCACTGCTTGGGGGAAAAGATACCTCTAAGTCTGCGCGCCACCTATCGGTTGAGTGGTGTGTAGTTCATCTGTCTCCCCCTAGGTGTCAGTGTCGGCAGTGGTGATGACTTGTGTGCGTGTGTCCCAGGCCCCAGCCATTGACCAGCGGGTGTCTGACTTTTCAGATGGTGCACTCTCCGCACAGTATGCCACAGAGTCCGCACAGCTTCGGGCACATGCCGCCTTCTCCCATGCAGCAGCAGCAACAACATCAACAGCAGCAGCAGCAGCAGCAGCAGCAACATCAACAGCAACAACAGCAACAGCAGCAACAACAGCAGCAGCAGCAACAACAGCAGCATCAACAGCATCAGCAGCAGGGCCAGGGCTCACCAATGCACTACCACAACATCTCCGCCCAGCTCGAGAACAAGCCCCCCGACTCGTACGAGCCGTTTTCGAACCTGGGACCGGAGCCGGGCTCCTATCAAATCACCGGCAACATCTTCCAGACGGGCCTCGGCTTCGGCGAGCCGGGCGTCGGCTCGAGCCTGTGCAGTGACCGCGTCAGCAGCTCCGGTCAGCGCCTGGAGACGGGGGATCAGTTGGGCGACGCGCTGTTCGCCCACGATGACTCTGAGCAGTCTTTTTTAGCCCGTAGGACTGCAGAGGCCGGGCGACTCCGCTCGAGTGGGGGCCCTGCAGTCCTGGAATCAACACCATCTCCCACTGAGACCGCGCCGGGAAGCGAGGCGTCTCGCGATGCGCCGCGAAGCCAGGCGGCGCTTGAGGGTGCTCACGAAGTGGCGCTTGAGGGTACTCGCGAGGTGATGCTTGAGGGTACTCGCGAAGTGACGCTTGAGGATTCTCGTGAAGCGCCGCTAGACGATGCGAGGTCCGAAGCTGTGCGAAGCGAGGTGCCGCTCGAAGCGCCGCAGATCGGAGAAGCAGCAACGGCTGCGGATGCGAATGAACTGCAAGAAGAGGCGGCGAAAGAGGAAGGGGGCGATGTGTCTCTGCAAGTCATAGCTGCGTCTAATGCTGTCAACACGCTGCCGGGGACTGATGTTCCAACCACGGGTGAGGAAGTTGCCATGGAGACGGCTGACGCAAACCAGTCTGAACTGGAATCGGATGAAGGTGAGGGGATGGCAGAGCTGGGAGAAGACGTAGAGTCTTCCGAGAGCGGTGCTGACGTGGCCGTAGAGTCTACCGAAGGCGGCCCCGGTGCGTCCCTGCCAGGAGAGAGAACAGAAGCGGTGGAACCGGCCGAGTGCGCCGCAGGAGCGGTGTCCTCCGATGAAAGTGATTCCGAATCCAGCCGTCTGCCGCCCGATGAATCTCGGGCAGAAGCGCTGCCAGCTGCGTCTGAAGGAAGAGTGTTGCCACCGACATCTGAAGTGAAACCGATGTCCACGGTTTGTGAAGGGAATGTGCTGCCACCAGACTCTGAACGAAAAGTGATGCCAGGGAAATTTGAGGAGACCTGTAAAGAAACGTCAGAATCTCATGAAGCGCGTTTGGCTCCGTCGCGCCCTGAAACATCACTAGTCTCCGAAGAGGTGCCACCGCCGCCTGTAGCGGAAATATCGTCTCTACCGTCCGAAGCGGAGGTGGCGCCACCGCCCTCCCACCCCGAGTCAGCCTCGTGGGGCTCCACAGAAGAAGACAAAGACTCCGAGGCGCTGACCCCGGCCGACGGTTTCGACGACGACAATACGGGCGAGGCCGACCACTACATGAGCTTTTACCGGGCGCTGTTTCCCCATGGCGAGACGGCCCACGCAGCTCCAAAGGCATCCCAGCCGCCCGTCTATTTCCCTGCCTATCTCCCCACCTATCTCCCCTCCCCTCACTCCTTCGGCGAGCTTCGTCCATACTTCGGCGAGCTTCGGCCATACTTCGGCCGAGCTTCGGAAGCTCAGAGACCTGATATTGCGAAGCTCTATGCGTCAAGACGTGGCCACTATTCAGATGAAGTGATGGACTACAGATGCAGGCGGCTGATGGCAGAGAAGCGACTCCAGAAGTGGAAAATCTCACTTCTGACCGGTGAGTGACGCGGAGGTGTGGGCACGGTGCATGGATCATGAATGTTTAGTTAGTTTGTGGTTGGGTAACCTAACCTTACTTAGACCAACTTTAACAACAGCAACAGCAGCAACAACAACTTTTTCGTTTAATACGAACTAAATGTCCCACCCTGGTCAAAAAGTGATATTTTTTAATCTATATAGGTACATATGGTTTTTTTTTAATGCGTGATGTATGTTTAGGTTTAATTATTGTTCAAACGGAAATAGTTGCCTGCTGAAGTACTTTTTCTTCCTCGCGGGTAGTTTCGTTTCCGAGCCCGGCTTTACATACTGCCGATACTCATCCAGCGCTCCCGTCTCTGTCCTGGTCCTCGCGTCTCTGTCCTGGTCCTCCCGCCTATATCCTGGTCCTCCCGTCTATATCCTGGTCCTCCCGTCTCTATCCTGGTCCTCCCGTCTCTATCCTGGTTCTCCCGCCTCTATCCTGGTCCTCCCGCCTCTGATCTCGTCCTCCCGCCTCTAGCCTGGATGTATACTTGTGTAGCAGCTGCTCCGATTCGGGTCAGCCCGAGTGAAAGTAGGTAGAGCGGTTTTGGCTTGGTCCATTACGTTCTGGACCGTGCAGGCTGTCAGTGGTGGACTGCTGTGGTGAAAGTCAGAAATCCATAGGTCGCTGGTTCAAATCCGGGCAAGGTGACGTTTTCGCTGTCACTCGTACCATGGTCGAAAGTAAAAAAATGTATGCAAATATGGTAAGGAGTGGAACCTTCAAAGTGTCGTCCGTCTGTCCACTAGGCTGACTTTGTGGTGGAGCTAAAACAGCTACCATTTCATTATTGTTCTTCGACAGTTATGGCAAATTCATTGCATATAGTACATACAATATTACTGCTTAATACTCGTTAGCCAACCACAAACATACGAGTAGCTGTTATGTTCTGCAGCTTTGGTGCTGGACATTGCGGAATGCTCTCATCCCACCGCGCGCCGTTGCGTTATTTGCAAGTGCGCGCCCGGCGCTGGCGCGGCGTAGTAGCGTAAATCTGACCTTGGCCAACTGATGACGTCATGACACCGTTACTGGAACTGGCTGGCGTGTTTAACGGTAATAATCCGGCATCGTTGGCCTCCGCCGCTGCGAAATGAAAATCAGCGGAATCTGGGTGTGTCGGTTGGAGAGTTGGCATGGTGCCAAGTGGCCCAAATCCGGGGACCCGGATCGTGATTCTGTTGCAACTGCCGTTAGTATGTGAGTGTGAGGTAATGTTGGTGGAATGTGAATGGCCAGTAGAAGGCACGAAGAGTTATGACAAGCTGCTCTGTCAGCATCTGAACCAGCGACCTACAGATAACTAACCACTAAAGTATACACTCAATGCAGTGTAGTACCTACCTATACAGTATACACTATAGACGGAGATTTTAGAGTGTTGTATGCTTTATATAAGTTAGTACCTATAAAGTATACACTGAGTATCTGAAATATGGTAGCCGCGGCTGACATCTGATAGCCTCGGTTAAGATCTGGTAGCCTCGGTTGAGATCTGGTAGCCTCGGATGAGATCATGAGATCTGGTAGCCTCGGCTGAGATCTGGTAGCCTCGGATGAGATCTGGTAGCCTGGGCTGGGATCTGGTAGCCGTGTCTGACCAGCCGTTGTTCTGTTATCCTCAGAACTGGAGCGGCATTTGGAGAGGGTCGAGCAGCCGCGACAGCAGACGGACGCAGACGGGACACAACCGGTAAGAACCGATAATTCTCTGCCTTCCGCTGATCTTTTCATCTTCTCCACGCTGGTGTCATTAGCGCCATTTAATCAATATCAGAATGGAACGCCCTTAGCCACAACCATCGTCATCCATCATACACTCGCGTGTTTGTACTGTATTGTATTGGTATTGAGAGTACCTATTGGTATTGTAATTTATTGAGTTGTTGTGTAAATTTGAATCATGTTGCCACCAGAGCGCAACATGATCCTGACTCCTCTGCTGTTGGTTGTGTGTGTTCGTCATTGTACTATTGAGGCGCCAAATAACCTTACTGGCTGACCCGTAAGTCCCAATCATCATCAGGACAATACTTGCACACGTTGGAAATGTGATGTAAATCGGCTCAGTTCGAAACGATAAAAAAGTTGTTTTATAGCCAGTCTTGAGGCTTAGTGAGTACCAAGCGGATTATAACATCGGAACCCGTATTATCTGGGCGCCGTGCGTGACCACTACAGTTGTAAGTCCAGTGTCGCCAATCTTTAAGTTTTACCTCAAATCTTAAGTTTTTGTAGGCAGTTCCTGGAGGTAAACCGTAAATCTATAGGTTTTGAATATATTTCCTTAGGGTTCTAAAGGTTTTCAAAGAAAGTCTAAAGTTTCTAGAGGTTTAGGGAATGTCTGGCGATTTCTGCTCAGCTCCGTCTGGCAACGTTGCTGACCACCCTGTAACTCAAATAACTATCACCACGACAAACATCATCATCAGCTGTCTTCTCTCTTCCCCACAGGAGCGACCTTCAGAGAAGCTGGGAGTCTTCGAGCGCCATTTCCTGCTTCAGCGCCCTCGCGAGTTCTACCAGTGGTGCTCCGAGCTCGCCTCTGCGCTGCACCGCTTCGAGTGGGCACCGATGCGTCGGACGGCTCCCACAGCAAACGGGGACAAGTCTCCAGACATGAGCGAGAGACTGGCGAAAAAGCTGGCCGACTTCGCGCGGCGTAACTTCGACAGGAAGTCGGAGACGCGCTGGAAGAGCGAGCCGTGGGTGAAGACGTTGTCGCTGCCGCTGCAGGCGACGGTGACGAACGTCTTCCTGGTGGGCGCCGCTCTGGACGTGAGCGTGAATCAACGGATGTTCTTGGAGGAGCGGGGAAAGCGGGGGTTCGCAGCGGAGGGACCGGGGAAACTAGGGTACGCTGCGGAGGGACAGGGAAAGCTGGGGTACGCAGCGGAGGGGCGGGGAAAGCTGGGTTACGCAACGGAGGGGCGGGGAAAGCTGGGGCGGACCGCGGGGGAGGGGGGAGGACGGGACTACACAGTCTCGGACGAAATGACTGCGCAGGGGAGGCAGAGCTTCCCGGCCAGTCCGGCGCGCACCACGGGCCGCCAGTTTGACGTTGAAGAGGGTCAGGTTTATGTGATGGCGCCCGGAGGTCCGGCGAGTGACTGGGAGACCCCGCCGGCGCCGCCGCCGCCGCCGCCGCCGCCCGTCTCCCGGATGCCCCCGGGCGATACGGAAGTCTCAGCAGAAACACGTAACCTTTCACTGCACCTCAGGGAGCCTACAGCCAGGCTGTGGCCGGTCTAGTCAAGACGCTCGTTACCGCGGCGGCGGCGGCGGCGGCGGCGCGGCGGCCTCTGTGGCTGCTGACGGGTGTCCGCAGATAAATCGGGTCTAAAGTTGTCCGCCTTTTGTTGTCTTCTCGCATTTAATCTCGAATCATGTTAATTGCTGGTGGACTGATTTTGGGGTAAGGCTTCGCACACTGAACTTTTGTCCAATACTTAACGCTAATCATTTATTCCATCATTAGTTTTGTTTTCCACCAAAAATGTATCACCGTACCTCATTTATCTTTATTAAAATCAACGTGTGACGTACTTCAATTTACGTATGACGCACCTTAAAACGTATGAACTTATGTGTTCTTTTATTTTGAATATTTGTCCATGGCTCCCCATATTAATTGAAATTGTTCCAACGAACTTCGGTCAGCCAGTGGCAAGACCGAAATGAATGTCCAAATGTGCAGGGTGCGCTGCCATAAATTCCTGCGACTGTTTTGTATCGACCTCAGTCCTAACGAGCCCCACATTGCAATAGGTCTTGAATCGTAATTCCTTCGTTCTTCAATCGATGGCTGAATGTATTGGCGGTGTGACGGTGTCGTATCATTCCCTACCCATTCTTTGTAGTGCTTTAAGCCCAGTAAAGAGCTGTTTTCAAAGCGTACCAACGCACTATGACTTGGTGGCGCCTCTTTCCACTTAAATCGACTTTTGTTAAACCAACGAATCATGTTTGCATTTTACATCCTGAAATTATTCCGGCGTTGGCTGTGGGCCTCCGTTTGTGTGGATATAGCGCCCGAATGCGTGTGTTGTGTGTCGAACGTGCAAAGCTGATGCTCCTTTCATGTGGGACCACTGGTGGATCTCTTTCTCTGTCGGCGGCAGCGAGCTACGTTTGTGTCGATATTATTTAATTGCGTGTTTGTGCGCCGGGTCTCGAGCCGCTGGCCTGTATCATAGTTTTGTACTGTATTTTTGTAAGCCCTGTACATAGCCGGCGCACTGGTAGGGACCACCGCTGGTGTTGGCGGCTCGGGAGTTTTGTGACAAGGACCCGAACTCGCGTGTTTTGTGTCGAGTACGGGCGAGAGCGTCGCCAGGTCACCTTTGGCGATGGGATCGTTTGTCACTTATCGACGGGCGGGACGAGAATGACGGTCTTGTCGCAGTATTTCGCGAAGTTTTGAATTCGGGATACTTTGAACAGCACACGTCCTATGAGTATTTTGATCCCAGAGCTGGCATTGGTCGTTCAACTTTAGGACAAAGTACCGTTTATGTGTTTGCTGACATGAATTCAAAACTTGGCGAAATATTTCGGCATTGTCGTCGTTTGTTCGCTCTGTCTGGCAACTTCAGTAGGCCTTTGATACTCGTTGGGGTTGTGCTGGGCTGGTCGTAATTTTCGGCAACTTGTGTTTGGCGCCTGTGGGGCCCATCTCGCTCATCGGGGTATCTCGGATGCGCGAACCATGTGTGGACTTTCAATCTCATTCGTGCACCTTTGAATGTGCGCCTCGCAGTGGGGATGCGGCTCGGCGAGAGCTCGTGACGTCATCGGTGACGTCACTGGCGGTGTGTTCCGACCTGTTTGCCGTCCCTTCCGACGCCACCCAGCCAAAACAGCCTTGAGAGCGAGTACAAACCGGTCTCATCTCATCGACAGCGTCTGATCTCTATGCATTTAGTGTTGTCATTATACGGCGCGGGTGTGCGCTGGTTTGGGACCGGCCGACGCCATCTTGATCTCCGCTCGGGCGCCCGGCTGTATCGAGTTTGTATTTTTGTATATAGATGGCGCTGCTGTGGCCGTGGGACCCGCCGGCCCCGCGGTGCGCGCCCCGTGCGGTTGGCCGTACCAAAGCCAATGCGATCTGAGGGTGGCGACGGTCACTTGTCGCCAACCAGCTGTGCTAGGAAGCATTTATACTGCGTGCGTTCATAGACTAGGTTTGTAGTTCAGAATAAAACCAAAAATGATTCCGGCGTTTGTTTCTAATGCGTGATGTGAACGTATACGAAGAAGGAACGAACATGGCGCGAACAGGTGATTTATTGAGGATCATCGGGAAATGGTAAAAATATACAGATGAAAGGAAGACGGTCCATTATGTAGACGGTGAAGCATACAAGCATAAATTTATGTTTGAGTGCATTGGCCCAGAACGGTGGTTTCGGTACTAAGATGGTACTTCCCGGTACTTTGCTCTTGAAGACTTCAGCTTATCATATTTTGCTTGCTTTTTGAAGCTATAATCACATATTTGCATCATTGTTACAAACTATAAGAAAAAAACTTAGCCAAACTGATTGTCATCATCATCCTTCCATTTGTATTGTAATTGTTCCTGAAGCTGCCTATAAATCGCATGGCTTTCGCTACGTGTAACACAGTATCTTAACCGCAATTTTCTTATCTGAAATATTTTTAGCCAAAACTTGTTATTCTGATTCTAAAAATATTATTTGTTTATTCAATGGCTGCTTTGCTTCCACATGGCTGTCAATCCATGCCAGTATTGTATCAATTGCTTTTTTCGTTCCGGCTTGTTCATTACGCAGTTGCACTTACATCCGTACTGGAGATATCCTTGCCTGGCATTCCCTGATGGCACTCCACAATGACGAAGTCATTTGCTGCAGCTTCAGCGTCTTTTACAGCGGGAACCTGAAGAACAGCATCCTCCTGCGCTTCTCTTGCTTGTTCCACAGCGTGGAGGACACGATTTCGACCAGTTGTCAAGAAAGACGATGACCAGGAACACAACCAGTAGCCCCATGTTAAGAGTCGAAGGGTACTTTTGCCAAGCTTCCAGCACACATTTGGGCCAGTAGTCCAAACACCAGCATGGCATATTGCCAGTAAATTCGATGCTATGAAATTAGAAATAACTTTAAATTTGTGACTAAACTTTCGTTCGAACAACTCGCAAATTTACTCCGTTATGCAAATTTATACTCAGAATTTTGGGGTTCGCTTGGGTTTTTGACTTCCGCTCCCGAATTTCTTGGCTTGAAAACAAGTGGCAGGGAGAAGTCGACGCTCGTGACAATTGTTGTAACGCACATCCCTCAAGACGTCCCAACTATTTGCGGAGATCAAAGTATTGAATTAGCGCCTGCGCAAGCACAAATTCGAAGTTACGTGTGTCATTGGTGAAATCGATAGGTTTATACTATTCTGCAATTATAAATTAGTTTATTTTGTGTCATAAACTGTGTTCAATTAGTGAAATACTAGTAGCCGTAAGACGACACGAAACAAAATATTTGCAGATAATAGTTATAGGTAGGTACAGCGGTATAGTACCATGCGGTTGCCGCTGATTGTGTTACCAGACTGCCTCCATGACCAGTAGGTACATACATACGTCCTAACTAGAGCCCTTCATGGGACGTATTTTCAGCTCCCATCCCATTCCATCCCATTCAGCCAGATCAAAATCCATTCCATTCCATATTCATATTCCTTTGGGGTCCCATTTCCATCCATTTCCACAAGAGTCAGCATATTTAACTGTTTTTAGTGCTAAAAAATGATAGGCACATGGTCTGTCTCATTCCAATCCAAATCCATTCCATTTCCATGAATTTCCAAAAGTTTGTCCCATTTCATCCATTTCCATATCCATTTGGAATTTCCATTCCATGAAGGGCTCTAGTCCTAACCACCGACTATTCAAAATTACTAGTCAATCGACAAATATAAGTACGCGTGCAATCAAACATTGGAGCAATAGTAGAGATTGATGTACGTATAAATATATGATGCAGTAGGTACCGTTTGTATGATGCCGTTTGTTCAGGTAGTCAGACAATTTTTTTTTTTAGAGGTAAGCAGTGTCTGCGGTGACGACGACCATCCGTGGCGTATACGGTGTATCCCGAGCCCATGTACTGTGTCTGTATCCCGGGCCCGTATCTCGTGCCCCGTATCCCGTGCCCGTATCCCGTAGCCATATCCCGTGGCCGTATCTATTGCCTGTATCCTATGTCTGTATCCTGGCTGTGACCATATTTAGGTTCCGTATCCCATGCCTTTATCGCCTCATAAACGCTTAATGTATTATTTCAAACACTTAATTATAGTAATATTTAAAATACCTAATGTAGTAAATGTCTGAAGAAAAAAATACTTCCGGCTGCTAAGAAGTTATTTAGCGGAGCCTGTGGATCGCGATCCCGTCATGTGTTTATAGGTAGAGTAGGGTGGGGCAAGGCGCCCACCCGAACGGTCTCGGCTGTACATCTCCTTTCCTTAGGCATGTTCCGAACAGGCAAATACATGAGAGAGAGTATCGCATTCAGTGTGCCTTCTTCGAATAATGCATTGAAACTGTGTACTGTGCACTGCAGCAATGTGGCGTGCTTGCTTGTGTACGTAAATTGTTAGCTTCTCACATCGTGCAAACCGGGCGTCATACCCCACCTATTGGCAGAACGCCCATGTCTCTGGGGCAGAATGCCCATATGCCTCACTTTGATTAAAGTATACCTGTGGGTATTTTTTAATTTACACTTATGTCGTCTCGCTATGGATTGCACATCATCCAGCTCTAAGGCAGTCTTATAGTGGCATACCGAGTATCAGGTCATCAAGGCCATGACCGGGTTTTGCTATCAGTGACGACGCCACTCCGGCCAGTTCAGAAGCTCATCGGACCGTTAACCCGCGCGGCGTAGGGGGTAAATTTTACCCCCCCCCCCCTCCCGGATTCTAACGATAACTAAAAAACCGGAAAGATATCAACTTAAAACTTACTATACCTTATCTTGCATTATTTTGACGTCTTCTGAGAAAATTTGGACAAAATCGATTAAGAACTTTTAAAGAAAACAACGTTTTGATGACGTCATGTCATGCAACTTTTGATGAAAAAACGATACATGTTGGAAGAAAAAAAATCGTGTGTAAACGCAATTTGCAAACCGAAAATGCTTAAATATAAGAAATGAGATCTTCTACAACATGGCTATCTCGTTTTTAAAAAAAATAGAGTTTTTGACCCCAAAAGTTTCAAAAAGCAATTTTTTTCAAAAGCATTTTCGAAAATCATTTGTTTTCTTAAGCTGTTCAAAAAAACGGAAAATATGTAAGAGAAATACGAATGGGCAATATACATACCAAATTGCAAAGCAATATCTCTGATTTTAACTGAGTTATAGTTTCTTGAGTGTAAGAGACAGATGACGTCATTTTTGAAAATCACAAGGCAAAAACTGTCTAGAATCATCTAACTTTTGTTGAGTTAAATTGATTTCAAAATTTGACCTCAAATGACCCGATTGTGACCTAAATTTCGCCTAAGGGTCAATTAATGGTGTCAGAATGTAAAAATGAGTACCTACTTGTTTCGAACTCTACGTGTAAAAGTGCCCACAAACCATCTGCCGCATGAGTTTCTTTAACATTTTGAAAATGGAGACCTTGTGTGACCTGACCATGACCTTGACCTTTACCTTAAGATATACTTTTGATAACGTAGAATATGACTTACACACCTTGTGAGATGTTTTGTTTAATAAAATGCAGAATCAAAGACTTTGAATGGGGAAAAATGGCCCGTCAAGTCGAGAACCTATAATTTGACACTTGTCCTGACCTGTGACGTCACATATAACCTCCAGGTCAACATAAATTATTTTTGGCTCGACAACTTTTCTGTGGATATCGAATGCCGGCTTGCGCGTCTCGCTGCATTTTATGGTTCGGAAGATACGAGGGGGGTAAAATTTACCCCCTCCCCTACACCGCGCGGTCGGCTGGAGACCCCTAAGCCGCGTGGGTTAACCCTCGCACCGACGGGGGTCTGAGCCAACTTAGAACCGACGGGTGGGGGGCGTAAAACCGCCCCCCCAGAGATCTCGAGAACTAAGCAACGTAGCGAGAAGCGGAAAACGGCGCAAGATAGGCCGTGACGGGAACTACAGAAAATATAAAGATCATTTTTTGATGAGGTCAAATTTGAGGTCACCAGAGGTCATCTAAGGTCAAATTTTCCAGTTTTATGACAT
>JARBER010213725.1:0-13920 GCA_030265075.1 Balanus glandula | reverse complement strand
ACTTTGCCATGGACTTGTCTCCGGGTGCTGGCGCCGGACGTCGCCATGGCGGCGTGGCAATGGTCTGTTGCAATCGCCCTGGCTTTTGTTATGAAAGTATACAGTGTGGAGATGAACACCCTTGCAGTGAGTGATGCCCTTTGCAGACAATGAGTGATGCCCTGGGACCTCGTCTTACGGTGCTGGGGTGTTATATGCCTTACTGGGATTCGGCTGGCAGTAACACGGATGACTTCTCCCATCTAGTCAGTAAGCTGGATGCTCTAGTGGCCGCACTCAGCGCTATGGCCCCCACTGTCCTTGTTGGCGATTTTAACTGTGCTCTTCCTAGGATGTCCCTTGATCAGCGCCCAGCTCGGTGGGTGCACGAGTTGCGTGGGTTTTCCAATTTCAGTATCATCATGCAAGAGTCATTATATGACCATGACCTAACTGTAGTGGATTTAAATTTCCACAGCCTGTCTCATTCACGTATGAAAGAGGTAACTGCCGCACCCGCATAGATCATATCACCGTACCGAGCTGTCTTCTCGAGTCCGTAATATCATGCGAAATTGAGCCTCAGTCGGCTGATAATTTAAGCCCGCATCTCCCGATCAGTTTTGATATTCGTTTTAGCGTGCGTGCTAGTGAGACCCGTCTTGTGTCCTCCCACTAAGAACTGTAGCGGTTACAAGTTCAGACATACGTGCGTTGGGTCTGGGGCCCATTGGATAATTGGTAGGCAGGTACTGTTATTTTGATTATAGTGTACTTTTTTGTATAAATGAATATTTAGTATTTTTTTTAGTATTATCTGATATTTAGTATATTTTCTAGTATTATTGGAAACTTAGTATAATTTTTAGCATAATTGTTAGTCTATTATTGGTTTTAGTATAGTTCAATATCATACTATACTTGCTACATAACGATCTCGCGTATGTGCGCCCACATTTTAGCACGTATTTGGGTATCTCCTTGTATTCCCTATGGAGGTGCAAGGGGTGGGCACATTCCAGCACGTGGCGCAAACACAAGGATTTTCCTGAGGCAACGGCGCATCCCATCGGATGCACGAGATGGTTCTCATCAAGTTAGACTGGTTTCAGCGATTTCTGATATCAGGAATTTTTAGAAAAAAAACTTTAAAGTTTTTCAGCGTGTCCCATTAAAGTCAATGGGAGTACCTAAAACATGGATTCACTCTTTTGCACGTGACAGGCGCAAACGAAAGTTCCCGAAATTGTTTTCCCATGAAAACTTGCCCGTGTAACCGTGCCCTTTCGATCGAGATCACATATTGTGAGCCCTGGCAAGTTTGGTCCCGGACATCGTCGTCGTCGTCGTACAGACAATTATTGCCCTCCGGTCTGTGGTCTGCTTAGAGTTTGCTCTTGCAGGCCCATAATATTTTCATTGATGGCCTTTGGAGCCACAGCTATAACGATCTGAGATAAAAAATAAATGTATGTAGTCAATCGAAAATTAAAATGGCTATCAGTTTTTTTTCTTCATTTTTTCATTTGCTTTCGTTTTCATGGTTCTCAAGATATCTGAAATAGTTTGAAAAAAAACTCTAAAACTGGAAACTTTAACCTTTGATGGCCTCTGGTGATCAGCATTTTGACCTGAAGAAATAAAACTAAAATGGTGTCGAACTTAATTTTGACGACCTGCTGACGAGGGTCAGCAGGAGTAGCCTATATGCAGGTGTTAAGCCGGCTGAATACTAAGAGTCAATGACAAGTAACCTAAATTTCGATTTTGTGTTAACCTGACTGGAGACAAACTGGCGCTTGAGCTGAAATAAGCTGTTCAAAACTTTGATCCAGAGTCGGGGATTCATCCAGAAATATCACACAGGGTCTCACAGGATCTAAAATCCATAGTAGTAGCGCCAGCAAATTGGGTGAGAGTGTATGCACTACATACACTGTATGGCATGTGCGGTATGTCGTGAATGCCGTGGATGACGTACTTGCGCATTTTGGGGGTTTGGTAAGATTGGGCCCGTCTCGCTTGTTAGGCTCGTGGATTACATATCTATGTGAGCGAGTCGGTCCCACTTCACAATCAATACCCAGCATCCACGTAACATTGCGTGTCGCGGCGGTGACGGTAAGAACGCCCGGCTGGGTGGTCCGAGGTGTAACGCGGCACAGCCTACCAGTACAGGAAGCGTAGAGCGGCGCAGTCTAACGTCCAGTCTAACTGGACCGTCCTAGTATTGACGCCTGGCTGTTGCAGCGATACTTCTGTCAGAAGCTGTACAGACATCTGGTTACCATTAGTTTATGTACTTTAATCAAATTATCAATATCATATAGTAATTGTGTCATAGAGATAGTTTTATTTCCATGTAGCAAATCGCCGCCCAGCGAGGTTATACGCTGCCCATTTTCGCCTCCCGGAGTATATGCCGTGACATGGAAGCCTGTATAGATGCATAAATAATCCACACCTTCTTTGACCGTTGGCGATTGCAAATTTGCATGCAAGCTGTCAAACTATGCATGGATGCACAAGGCACATGCAAAGGTTTGGGAGCATGCAAGCCTGGCCCTCGCCAGGCCGGCACCAGGTGGTAACGGCGGCCAATTGGACGTTCTCTGGATACTCGGCGGCCGTGATCCGCAGCGCTCTCCAAAACCCGGCATCAACCTGCTTACTGGGCTCAACACTGCACTGCTCTCTGAACGAGTCTACGGCTTCGTCACGGCGCTGACTTGTCAAAAATGTCCGACTTGGAAGCCTATTAGCAGCGCTGTTATTCCACACGCTTCCAGACCGGCCTTAGTCCCGTGATGTGCCGGCGGGAGTCTGCACTACTCAGTGTCAGCACGTTACTGAAGCAGACTCGCCTCTGGCTGTCAGTCTGGGATGAAGCATTTCATGATGTCATGCCGGAAACGGTGTTCTTCCGTTCTCCTTACTCGTGGACCTTGGTACACAAAGTGTGCAATTCATAGTTAGAGTCTGCAGCTGGGGCCGGCCCATATTTGTGGTGAAACAGGTACACTGGGCTCGCCAAGGTGACTTGTCTACGCATTCAATTCCCAGAAAGGTTGAGCTCGGCGTAATTCGCTGCAATCTTCTTAATGCCGTCTCAGTTTATATTCTAAGACGTGCCTGGCCACCCAGTGCCTCTCGGTGCTAATGACCCCATCGGTGCTCATATTCACGCGATTCCAAACCTGATCATCTGCTACATAATTATATAGCTATGAGCCAAAAATGGGACGTCTCTGGATTGGAGGTCTTAGGCGGGATGCTATTCTTAAGTGCAGTTGCTGCATGTCGCTGCACGCCATCGCTTTAGAAGGGGTTCCGTTCACTGCAGCGTCACTTCGGTCGTGCGGATTACATCAGTCAGCTGAAGTCTGCATGAGTAATGGCATTGAAGTGTCATGGACATATTGCATATGTTTTGCATGTATACATTGATAACATCATTGTTAACCCGCTCACATGCTACCCCGTTAACCCATTGGTTTCTGCGATACATAACTTGACCTGTTAATCTATGCACGCTTTTTAGGAGATAATTTGTCCTGCTAATCTACTTACCTTGATAACACAGTGAGCCGTCCATACTCAATTTTTTTACAAATTATTTTAAGAGAAAATCGGAGGCAAATCAATGTACTCACTTTGACAATCGGGGTAGGTATGTATGTACCTTGTTTATGCTAACGTAGATCATTAATTCTATTCACTTGAGTATTTGCGATCAGCG
The DNA here is from genome assembly GCA_030265075.1 of Balanus glandula. Taxonomy (NCBI): domain Eukaryota; kingdom Metazoa; phylum Arthropoda; class Thecostraca; order Balanomorpha; family Balanidae; genus Balanus; species Balanus glandula. The sequence continues at coordinate 10,202 of JARBER010213725.1, read as the reverse complement.
CAGGATAAGTTGTTTAGACAGACGTCAACGTTTGTGTGATCCTGTCAAAAACCCGTAGTTGTCAGCTTCAATTTAGAGACTGCATTGTGCTGTCATAACCAGTAATGTGTGGGCAGTATGCATGGAGACAAAACTGACTTCGTGCTAGCGCGGGCAGTTTACATTATAAAAGGACAGCCACCGGTATGAGACAATAATGTTTAAATGGGTACACACGAGGGTCAGTTCGAGTGGGTCAATCTGACCGTCCCTGCGGGGTGCCGTCGTCCCGGCTATGGCCAGTTGCGACTGAAATGCTAGGCGTTGAGGTTGCGGTCGGAAGGAGAAACTCTATAAGCCAGTTCAGAACCACGGTGCATGCAATGAGCCATCTTGAGCTTGTCCCCCATGTAGCTCAATTGGGAGAGCGCTGGCCTTTTGACATTACTGAGTATAGTTTCCGGGTTTGAGTATAATTTCAGTGCTCTACTTTTTCCTCTGGCTGAGAAGTGGGTGGGTCTGCCACCGGTAGTATTCAAGGTCGTGACGTCATAGGACGGAATGGACCGTGTCCACTGTTTCAGTCTAGGTAGGTATGTCGGGCACATAAATGCTTCGCTTTTAAGTTCTATCGCACAACGAGCACTGCGTGATCGAATGGGGAGATATGGTGCTCGCGTGAAAGTTATGCTTAACGTGATATTTTACCTATAGGTTATTATCCACAGAACATATTCTGGCTAAATATATTTTGAAAAATCAAAGTGGTATTACAGTAAAACGCCGTAGCTGGCGATGAACGAGCGAGCGCGAACGATATATATGGTGAACTTGACCTCCATCGGGTAAGTAATGTCTCACATACAAAGAACGTGGGCGCTCTTGCCCACGTACGCTCGTTCACAGCCAAAAAGTCCTGACTTTTGAAAAGTATTGGCTGACAAGTCGCAAACTACACACCAAATTTGAACACAATCGGCTCAGCCGTTACTGAGATATAGAAAAGGGGTGCGCACGTGCTCACGTGATGAGGCCCTCACTCCTGACTTTTGGAGAAGCGTCGTCTGACAGGTCCCTAATCACACACTGCGTTTGAACACAATCGGCTCAGCCGATGCCGAGATATAGAATAGGAGTGTACACGTGCGCACGAACAGAGGAGTTTTTTTACAGAGGAGGACACTTTTGGAAACGCATCTGCTGGTAGGCCCCTATCCACACACCAAGTTAGAACACAATCGACTAAGCCGCTTCTGAGATATATAATAGGGGTGTGCACGTCATAACGTGCAGAGTCCGTGACCTGTGAAAAAGTCGCACCTAAGGTGTCCTTAACCACACACGAAATTTGAACGCCACGGCTTATAAGCCATTGTAGAGTTTTGCTAGAAACTATTCTTCAACATCCCTCTCGTAGCACGCGCCACGCGCAGAGGTAGTCACCCACGTGGGTCGTCACTAGCCTCAGACAGAGTAGGTCGAATAGGGATGTTCGGCAAAGAAGATCGCTTGTCAATCGGAAGTGAAGTTGTAAAGATATTAGCTTCTCAAAAGCGTGACCACGGGCTGGGCCGGAGCGGCCGCACATACTCAGATTATATAATATACCGCGAAAGGAAGAGTGAGTGCTTCGCGCTCTTGTAATTACTTTAGCACCATATACAAAACGTGTTTGGACTGTGTAAGCTTGTTGTAATTTTCAGCTGCGACAGAAGTCAGGCTGAACCCGCATTTTGTGTGGAATTGCCACACTTACAAGGGTGTAGAGCGTTGAGATGAGTGTGCATGCATTTTTGATAATCAAGTTCCAATGTGTGTAGCCAGTGAATTTACTTCACGAATTATACTTGACTCGCGAGTTACATGGGAGGGTATTTTTTGGAAGAAAATACCGTCAGCAAGCTTCTCATATTTTCTCTCACATCAATTACACATATTTTGATGAAAGGCAAAATTTAAAGCATAATAGTACACCAACAATAAAGTCATTATGACGTCATGTTCTGATTTTTTATTGAAAAACAAGGTTTAGTGGATCACGCTGCAAAAGGTTGAGTTTTTAGGATAAACGATATTGTGGGCTATCAAATGACTTGCAATACGCACCGCTATCAAACTGCTATCTTAAAGTTTCAAAATTTTAGCAAACTAAAATTTGAGAAACCATTTTTTTTTTAATTCGGAAAGGCTAGACAATATTCCCAAACCGGAATACATGTCGGTGAAAGTACTCAGTTAATATGTGTGCTACCAAGTTTAAAGTCGATATCTTGAAAATGACTGACTTATGACTTTTCAAAGGCAAAAGTAAACCACTTGTCAATGCATTACCAATAGCCTGCATGCAAACTAAATTTCATTTTAAGCGTCTAAGTTATATTTTAATGAAAACATAAAACGTGCTATTACGTAACTTTTTGTGTTCCAGATGAAAACCAACCCATAAACACGTTAACATTTGTTACCTTGACCTGATACAAGGTCATTAACAGCTTAGAATGGTACTTGGAACTGTCGGACGCACAAATTATATCGATTTAGCGACTGCTGACTCGTCACATGTCGCAATTTTGCACGACAATGACATTTATCATATTTTTGATGACACGATTAAGCGCCGAGGCTCCGTAGTTCCGGAAATCAGAGGCTGGGGGGAGGGGGTAAAATAGCTCCTCAAGCAGGCTGCGTTATGAAATACACCCCAGTAAGGTGCGGGTTAATTTTCCAAATGTATTACATAATTATCAGCTCAACTCTTAAAATACCTTAGATGTACCCGCGCTTGGTACCATTCCACTGCTGGTTACGACTGATCTTGCCTAATTTCATCTATTTAAGCTTCGACAACTCAGCGTCAAAAGTGATGACATGTCTGCATTGGTTGTAACGTGCCGAATCCTGTGGTGAATCCTGGCAGCCAAAGACTAAAGTATTGGCTGGCAGTAGCGTAAATGAGCGTAAATATACAAAGCTGGAATACGTAATGTTTTTAAAATTGTCAAGAAATTTGTGTAGGAGGTGCCCTGATGCGTCTGTGGAGATGGAAATTAGCCGGTGTCGACAGTGCTAGTATTGTTTGGCGTTGTTTGTATTGATGCTATGTGTTTTTAACTGTTTATTTGTGGCGGAAAAAATAAACAACCGTTGCACAGTTGCCTTGTGTAATACTAGGCGGCGGAAACTCACACATGCACTGAAAGTGGCGTAGGACACCACGGATTTATGAAAATACGCTAACATTTGCTACTTGAATGGTGAAAAGGTCTTTATATATCGGTTGAGAGGCTGAGGTGAGAATGCATTAGCCTTCGCCCATTAAACTTTAATTGCTTATTTAGATTGGCACATACATAACCGCAGACGTTACTGAACCGTCACTCGCACCCCGCACCTATCAACTATCATTGTTTTTTCCTCAGTTGTGTTTGTGTATATCACAAATCACATAGGTACCTATATTTCAAGGGCTATCCTTCGCGCATCAATACAGCAATACCTACCCATATATTGTGAGTAAAATAAGTAAAACAAAACATATATGTACTTTGCGTGAAGTCAAACAATAAACAACAGCTTGATCACCGCGTAGCCACGACTTGTCACAACCACGACTTCGACAGCCAAATCTTATCACAGCCACTACTTCTCAGTTCTCAGGTCTCAGGCGGCTGTTACTTCAGGCGTCACTGCTGTCTGTCCCAGCTGCTGTCGCTGTCGCAGCTGCTATCACTGCCGCAGGGCCGCTTGCTGCTTTTAAACTGTTAGGCCGTTCATCTTGAAACGTACAGACTTTTCCTAAAATTGAATGCCACGTTTTGTGGCAAATACAAATCAAACATGTCCGGCAAAGGCGTGGCCAGGGATCCATATTTGGAGGATGATACGAAATCTGGGATAAGTATTTCATTCTCAATACGAAAGCTAGTGAAATATAATATGCAACTGTCGGGGCCCTGAGCTTCACTTAGCGCTTTTACAACTTTCCGCTAAGCCTATTACCTCATACCAAGACCCAAGGTAAAACAAAATCGTGAAGTAGCTAAGTAAAACACCAACACTTGGTCCGTGGCCAAAAGTATGCCACTAAATGTGGTATACTTTGTAAAAACATGTCTGGCGGGGATTTGAGCTTGCAAGCCCATCGAAGGGACGCCAATTTACGATAGAACCCCAGACCAAATGACCAGCGTTGCGGAAAACACATGGCCAGGAAATATGGATTAGCTCTGGTTGAGAAAGAATGATAAAGGTCAATTACAATTAGCTGCTGTGTTGATAAAATGGTACGCCATCTGCCAGTGCTGTATGAGGAAGCTAGGCGAGACATACATGATGGGTGCAATGCAAAAGCTAGAGAACTAAAAAATGCACAAAGCGGCATGACAACAATAAATATCAAATGCGCATCACAGTGCACTGAGCCTTGTAAGCCTGAGCTTAAGTACGCCAGCGAAAAGGAATATATTTCCTTAGTGAAATAGGACTCGGAGCCGCAGAGGTCCGAGATGGCATGCAGACGGCTGGGGTATGCCCCCGACGGAATTTGAGGAGCTTCTTGTGCCTTGACTCGGCAGCCTCCTCCGATATGGCACCGATCGGCAATTGAGTCTTCTAATATCTGCCATGCGTAATAATTTCGTAGGTATGTACCTCCAGGCTGGTAATCTTAGTACACAAATTTTGTACTCTAAACGTTTTCTTACATGCGTATTTTTTACGTAAGCAAATTCCTACGTATATACGGCTGGCCGGCCGATCCCGCCGGTCGCATCAGGCAGTGTGCTGCAGCGGCGTGCCGCCCGCAATCGCAAGTTTACTCCATTGTAATAGCCAAAGGGGCAAAAAGAGGCACAAGTTCTTTTGGGGAAACATGATAAAAAACTATGGTGATTCCAATGGTATATGTTTGAACGATGGCTTCCACTGGCTTCGTCTTATAAGTCTGCATATGTGTTTGGTCTTCTGCAATTAGCAATCATTTATAAGTTGTATTCACAATTTTGAGCAAAAAATCAGTCTACGTGCACGTTTCAAGAACGTTCAGTAGCTTCTGGAAACTCATCATGCATTCAGCTTCCCAAAAATACCCAGAGTTACCAAAATGGAGATAAATGAAGTGTAACAAAAGCCAATTGATTTATAGCTTCCTTTTCGCCTCTGACAAATTTCATCTTTGAGGACCGTTTCATGGAAGAAGGGATTTTTCAAAAATAGGCTAAATTTGGATGGTTTTGAATGTTTTACATATGATACACATGTTTTCAGCACGAAACAAATACTTTTGGCTTTTTCATTTCCGCTGCTTAATACTGAAAAAGGGCACTGTGCGTTAACATGCAAGTTATTTTTAGTGTCGAGACAGCCACATCGGTAGATTTGTCATTTGTTTCCATTTTTGCCACAACATACGCGATAAACCTTGCGAAACGAAACGGGGCAGTTTTAGACAAAATGTCAATTTGAAAAAGTTGAATATGTTTTGAAGAAAATTACATTTCTGGAATTAGCATAAGCTCATTTCGAATGAGGCCATATGCAGTCCTTCCGAACATTTCAAACGAGCTGTATCGCACAAGCTGCTTTGCTACGGCTGCAAACATTGTTTAGGAAGTTAGCAGGGTCATTTGACGTTGCGTGACCTGTCGTGTAATGATCTGAAATTGGTGGCACTGTGTGCATCGTTTTTTTTTTGCTATTTACGAAAAAGGTCAGACGAGAGGGTAAAAATGACAACCACATGGCGATGGCTGGTGTTCGAACACAAAATAAAGGCTAGCAAATGCCTAGCCTATCAGCAATTATTTGCACCTGAGAACATATTACACTGCGGTCAACTTTGAAAAGCAAAACATCACAAACCTGGGTATTTCTTTTAGGCTAAACCAGGTCACCCAAGATCAGCAGCAAAATAACATCTTTAAGTTACACACAAAAAATATTCAGCTCAAGCCGAGTAGAATAATCTATGCATTTTACGATACAAGTGACTTGAGTATCAATACAACTGCGAACAAAGGTCACAAAGTGTCACACTTTGTGACCTTTTTTAATTCTATTGAGCCTCAAGTCATCTGTATCGTAATTCATCATGCAAAGTCTCAAACAAGGGTTACAATTAATAAATATATAAGTTTAACAACTTAGCTTTAACAACTTAAAATGATATAAAATATCAATAAGTAAATTTGTTTTGTTTAACTGATAAAATGCTTCAGAACACATTATTTCCAAACTTATTGACTGGAGCAGGTTCAGAACAGCACCAAACGTTTTTTTGCCATTAATTACCCCCTGTTAACATTTTCATAAATTTGTTAGATACCTACATGTTAATAATTTGTTACTTTGGTGTGCCGATTTTTCTTGGGATGCCCAGCACTCAATGTGGTCTTGTAATGATTTTTCACGAACCGATAGTTCCTGTTATCTAACATTTTAGAGGAAGAAGTTTTTCAAATTCATTTTGCGAATGTCTGTTGTTTGACGATCTACGCAAGGCAGGCCGAGACACGCTTACATGTGTTTTTTTCATCAGCATCATGCAACCAAATACAAATAACAAGCCCTTATATAATAGCTGATTAGGCCATCGTCTAATCCCAATCAATATCAATGTCCGCAACAGTCATCTTAGTCTCATGATTCATAGTGCATGCTTCATAAGCCGATAATTCGGCTCTGAACGAAGATAAAGGCGATTTCCGAGCCTTGGATTTATTTTAAAACAAAAATAAAGCATCATAGTTCCTCAGCACTTCTAATGAGCATTCAGGGGTCTTGGCACACAAGGCACTTATGTAAACACTAATTATAGAAGCAAATAATCTAAACATATCCATAATAGGCGATAGTTCAAGCGGTACATAATAACCACACAGATTAAAATACCCTATTATTTGCTGAGAAAACATGACAAGCTCGCTGATGATCGATGGCTGGCCATGTGATTTATAGCTGCCCTTTTTACACAGAATGGCCGAGTAGTGCGCCTCTGCTGCTCCGCTGCGCCGCTGAACAGGTGCAGGCCGCAGAGGAGCGGGCCGGGCCTAGTTGAGCGGCACGCCGCCTCCGCCACCCTGCAGGTGATCGTAGTAGGGCGAGTCGCTCTTGCCATCCAGGCCGCGCTTGCAGGCGAAGATCAACACGCCGATTATGACCATGGCCACCACAACACCGACCAGGACCAGCACCTGTGGGAGGAGAGGCCGAAAGCATGTTACAGACGAGGAGGAGCGCCTGCAGGTGTGGAACATTCCGAGCTCGTGTTACACGGACAGCTGTGGAGAGACAACATTCGCAGTGGAACGGACATATTCCGAAGCAAAATCCGCATGATAATGTGTTTAGAGTATTGGTATTAGAACTTCCTTCGTCGCGCACGTCGCTTAATGACACAAAAATGATCTTATATAGCTATTAGCCAGCCATAACCTGGCGTCTGTAGCTTTCTACGACGAAAATCTGGACTTATCATGCTATTGGCAATGTTATCCCGCGCTTGACCGGGGGGGCAAATATTGCCCCCCTGACGAATATTCAAGATAACTCAGAGCACAATAACGCTATCAAGCTCAAACTTTGGGTACCTTATCCTACATCAATTTGACATCTTTTGTGAAAAAAATCCAAAATTTTCGAGAAATTGTTGAGATATATGGATTTTAGTGACGTCACTACACACGACTTTTACGATAAAACAAGCATATGGTTGACAGGCCGCACAAGGAACAAATTTAAACTAAATTGCAATCCGAAAAAAGCAAAGCATATTTAATTGCAAGGGCTACAACATGGCTGCAATAGTTTGGAAATTTTTGGATTTTGCCCCCCAAATTTTCAAAATTTTGATTTAAAAAAAAATGATCACAAACAAATATTTTCAAAGATATTCATAAAATCGGAAGAAAATATAATTAAGCCACATATCAACACAGCCCATACAAAACTTCAAGCCGATATCTTTGTTTTTGACTGACTTATTGCTCCCTAAGTACGGTAAATAGTGACGTCATATTTTGAAAACGCATTTTAGGGGGTTTTTAAGACCAGATACAGAAAAGCAAACAACAACATCGTAATTCTGAGATAAAACTGGTCTAGAAACAAGCCTTTTTAATTAAAATATATCATTTTAAAATTTGACCTCATTTGACCTGACCTTGACCTGAATGTGACCTCAACCTACATTAAATGCGTTTGTATGGTTAAATGGTGATCATATGTGAATTATACGTATAAAATGGCATATGAAACATGTTTTGTATGCCTTTCTAGAAAACAAATGTGATATTGACCTTTTGTGACCTGACCTTGACCTTGAACTCTGCAGACAATCTCGCTTTTTGACCATGCATGATGGTTCTGATACCACTAGAAACACTTTGGGTGATCATGGCCGCAATCCAAGTCTTTGAGTGAAAAGCATAGGCTATAAACGCCAAAGTCTCATTTTTGACCTTTGACCTGACCTTGACCCGACTTTTGACCTCAACTTAACAAAATAAAGTATGATCTAGATGCGTCTTATCCAGACCTTTCGATTGCCGCATAGCCCATCTCGCTGCAACGCTTGGTTCCGGAGATAACGAGGGGGCACTTTTTGCCCCCCCCCCCGGTCAATGGTGTTCGGCTGATACCCCGGTCAAGCGCGGGTTATGTTTTAGGATCATCCACTTCGCCAATATCGTGAATAGTCCGGAGTTAGCACGAGTCTGATATTGCAGACGTCTATCTCATATGTTTACAAGCTAACTTACACAAAGTAATATCTTAGATGATCTTAAAGTGTTGGCTTCTTGTTGCACCGTTGCTACACCCTGGGGCACCCGACAGATTTACAGGTGGTAACACCGACCCCTTCATATTTTGGTCTAAGTCTGTCCATGAGGTATTTGAGGCCTCTGGATTCATATGTGCTGGCGTCAGCTCGCTAATAGCAGCGGTCATCGAGTCATATATAGTGTGCGGCGTGTTCAACTGGTCGCGAGGCGTAGGTATGCTTGGTGGCTTATATCTCATAGTTATGCGAAATAAAATGTACAAACCCGCATCCTTCAGAACTTTTGACGATCAAAATAATATTAGGCCAAATCAGATTGGAAATTTGTAGCCTTTGACCTGATGAACTCGTGACCTTAGATAATGTTATTGAATAGCAATATTACGCCAGACAATATTGCAGTTTTCTTTGCTTATACAGTTTTCTTTTGTGCTTGCAATTTTCTGCATTGAATTTCAATATTACGCCAGAGAAAGTATTGCAGTTTTCTTTGCTACAATTTCCTTCTGTGTAGAAAATTGTCAACCCTTGATTTTTACACAATTGTAAGAAAGGAAAATTTCTACAAGTACCATTGTTTTAGGCTATCTAGGCTCTCGCCTTATGCGGGGCCGTTACAAACCCCGAATAAGGTGATGTTGAGGCTGGTCTCTAATAAAGTACTGTAAATACGATGGTTCTTCTTAATTTGTTAGTTGTTGAGTTGGCAACAACTTACACGTATATCGTGTAAAAACGCAATCCGCAAAAACAAATCAAATAAGATTCTTTACAACATTAATATCTCGGATTATCAAAATTTTGAGCTTTCAACCCACAAAATGTCAAAAACAACTTTTTGGATTTTTTTCTTTAAAAAACAGTTTTTTCCCAAGATATTTTAAAAACCAGAATATATGCAAGAGAACTACGCAGCGACAACACTAATCAAATTTCAGAGCAATATGTCTGATTTTGACTGAGCTCCCTGAGTGAAAAAGTCTCATGACATCATTCTTTTTTAAATCACATTTTGTAGCTTTTTTGAAAATATACGGACAAATAAATGCTAGTTATGTACTTTTGAGGCAAAAACGGTTTAGAAGTATCTAACTTCATTGAATTTAAGTGATTACAAATTTTCACCTCAAATGACCCGATTTTGACCTGAATTTCGCCTAAGGGTCATTTAACCCGCGCACCGACGGGGGGGGGGCGTAAAAACGCCCCCTTAGTTTTTTGTAGATAGCAAAAAAACGGCGGGGTGTAGCGCCGTCACATTTTGCATAGCTTTTAACTGAACAATGTTACACCTTTGCTAAAAACTATTAACCTCCCAACTTTCAAGGTCACGACCTCAGGTCACATGACCTGTCCCGCCGTTTTTTACGATTTTGAAAGTTTGACATCATGCCATGGCCACATATTTCAAAGGATCAAACTGAAACTTTCAGGATAGCGTTAG
>JARBER010213614.1:0-13934 GCA_030265075.1 Balanus glandula | reverse complement strand
TGCACTTGATCCGTTTGATCGATTTTTGCCGTTATCCTCGAAAATTTCGGACTTTTCTAGGTCACATGACGGCGTAGCGAAAGAAGTGAAGACACCAAATGAATGATTTTCAAGCGCTGTATTTAGTTTTTAACAAGATAGAGCAAAGATAAAACGTTTTTCTTATTTCTAAGCAGCTCAATTGGTCAACAGCAGCGGACATCGCTAACACAGTTGTAGGTGGCAGCACCATCGACAGGAGATTTTGCGTATGGAATTCAAATGGTCCGCGCCTCACGAATTCGAGTTTTTATCAAAAACTAACTGTAGGGTTGGTGTTTTTGGGTGCTTGCGCCATATAATTTCTTTGTCATGCTCGAATCTGTGACTGACGACACACCCTATTACCGACCCCTGGGTTAGGCTATTGTCCGTACAGGAGAGACAGTCTCATCCACTGTGCTTGTCACCGAGCGACATAAAACTAGTCGCACTGGAAAACCACGGTAAAATTACGTGATGATTTGCGAGGTGGGTATTCATCATTCGAATATTGACAAAAAAAAAGCGGAAAAGGTGGGCTCCACCAATACATGAAGCAGGAAAAATCATATCATTCCCGCGGTCGCGTTAGCACCCAAAACAACATTTCATGACTACCGCGTGTTCGAATGCGGGGCCGATAGGTTACCGTAAATAATGGCCGGCATGCAGCCACCGCTTCGGTCAATCAGAGACGATTTTTCAAAGACGATCTTGCGAAGATCGTGAACCATACAAATTAGATTGGACGGTGCACAGCACAAATGCTGCACTTTCCCTGTTTGGCGGAATAACCACGAGGGTGGTGCCAGCAGGCCGGATTTAGGTTCAGATTCGGAATCGCGTGAGCGTGTATGTTTGAAGCACGCTCCGCTGCGGTTATTCTTAGGAACTCGAGGAAATAGCCTGAATATGCTTGTGTGATAACGAGTGACCCATATGATTAAGCTTCACATGTCTGTGATAAATTGTTTCTTGTTACTATGTCTTTATTCAAATCTGCCGACACAATATTGAAGAACTATCCTGGAATTCAGTCCTGCTGGGGAATCTGTAGGCTAGCATGATTCAAAGAACAATCCTAGAAGCACTAGGAAAATAGTAAGGTTAACAAGTTTTTGTTACATAATTTGGCTTTGAAGTATAATTATGTGGGAATAAGCAACGTAATCAAAATCCCATAGGAAACAGTTATGCAAATCAAAAATGTATAATTAAGAAGGCGTTAAGAATAATCATGTCCGTTACAAGCTAAAATCAAGGGCGTCGCCTCCTTCCGAACGTTGGGAAGCGTTCTTTTCACGCACCACCATTCACAATCATATCACAATTTCTAACCCACTAGCCTCGTGCCTCTGCGTTGACAACACCCCTCCTGCAGCCACCTCTGTACCTTCTACTTCGACCAGCCCTGCAGCTGGTCTGGCAGCGTTCCCCCACCACTGCACCAGCCGCCACCGTTGCACCCGGTCGCCTGCCATCTCATGACGGCGTGGTCGGTACCGTTACAGGTCACTAAAGCGCCACGATCGCCGCCGCAGCCGCGCCGCACCTATGATTTGATTGGCTTGCAGGCGCATCGCCAGCCGGCTGCAGAGATATAGCAGCACTCCAGGCGAGATGGATCCACCTATTAGTTGTCTTTTTACTAGAGAGCAACAGCGAGAGAGGATGATGAATGCAAGAGAGTCACACGATAACGCTAAGTATACATAGCGCTTACGCTAGACCAATCATACATAAAAGCTATTCTAAAAAAAACGGCGTACGCCATATATAAATATTTTCCAAAGTTCAGAAATAAGGTTGCCTTGTAATACGGAAATTTGTATTCGTGTGCGTTAAAATGTTTTAAAAGTAAAGGAAGTAAATATGAATGATAGCAGAGGCAGGGCAATGTGTTTTTTTTTAGCTCATCGACTTACGTTTGGTCTCTTCAACTGTGTATTGCACCCCATCCAGAGCATCGACTCCCGTTTGGTTTCTTCAACTGTGTATTGCACCCCATCCTGAGCCGCAAGTTAGCCAAGTGGCACAACTCAGCCATTTTCGCACGGACCAGCCTCAACAAGACATTTGACCTGGCCCCTCTCACGGGGCAGCTGCTACGCTCTAAGCCCGCTTTCCAGTGCCGTTCTGCTGGTTGAAGGCTACATTGGTTAAGTACCTCGTCGGGCCGCAAACGACGGCATTCTGTACCCCGCGACCCCATTCGGCGCCCGAAGGTCGCCAAAGGTCACGACCCCGTGCATTGCCCCGCCGCGCCGCCCATTCGCCCTCTGCCAACCGGCAGCGTTCCTGCGAAAGGCCTGCTGCTCATGGCAGCCCGTCATAATAAGCCCCGGAATATATCGTGTTCAACATGATAGGCGGCTGCAGTTGAAGTTAAATGTGTGCCGCGCGGCGACCGCGCGATGGTAGTAAAATTTATAGACGCATTCTGCAATTTGGCGCACAACGAGCGGTTTCAGGAATTCGTTTGAGGACGGTCGTTTCGGTCCCGAGAGTGGTTGTTTCGCATAGCGAAATTAGCATGCGTGAGAATCCAATTTGACTGATTTGCACGCGTGGGGCTTTTTCGAGTGCGAGTCGGTATACGTCCTCTTCGCTCTTGGACAGCGACTTTTTTGACTGCATGATGTTTCGCCTTCTTCTAACAGCCGTAACAGAGGCATTGGCATGCACCGTTAAGAGCAATATGGCGCTCGGTCACGGCGTAGCTGTGGAAATATTATGCTAATTATATGTAAATGATGCACTGGGATATATTTGCCTCGTGGGATTCCCAGTTTCACGGCTATGTTTAGGCCATTTTGCTTCCCACTCCCACGCTTTGACTTTATCGTCACTTATGCCTGGATATAGTATCCCTAAAATAGAGGTTTTCAAGATGCAGTTAGTAGTCATCGCATTGAGCATTCTAGTTGGCAGACAGATTTTGAACCTGCGCTGATGTGCCTGTCACCTAAAGCATCTAATGTCGTAAGTGAGCAAACTAACAGCACACTAAATACCGTTCAATTTCGATACATGGTTTAGTAAGAGAAACAAACGGCCGAGGATGGTCGCAAAAATATAAGTCAGTCAAAAATGCAGGTGCCAAAACAACTCCCTGCGGACCCCGCGGCCCGAGTGACACAGATACTCCAATCAAAACACGGCTCGAGCCTGAGTGATCCACCGCGCGTCCTCCACCCAAGTGACACCGCATTCTACCCTAAACATCTCGTTCGGTTGCACTTGGTCGCTGGAAGACCATCACCAGGCCCGGTCGACTAGCTTCGCCTGGTCGAGCAAATACCGAGCATTCTCGGAAGGCCGTTGGCTACGTCACCCCCAGGTCCTGAGAAAACTATACCCTCGGGCCCCACGTGCGGGCCGACTGGCCAGTTCGCCGAACTGGGGCTGTTTGGTGTGGTGGACTGGCAAGTCTCAGCGAGCAGTGACATCAGGTAATCGTGACGAACAGAGACTCTCCGTACTCAGCCCACCACTTATGGCCGTTAGGCGCGGCCCCTTATTTGTCGCCACAGACCACACAACTATCCGCGTTCCCAGTCCGTCGCCGCTCTTATAGCTCTGAGCTTCGTGCTGTGGCGTGGCGTGGCGTGGCGTGGCACAATGTGGTGTGAAGAGGCACAGCGCCGGAGCCGTTGCCATGCCGACCAGCAGCACGGCCGCTGCCGGGGCGTTGCAACATTTCAATTAGCGCCGCTCCGACTGTTACTGCGGCGTCATTGCCTCGCTTGCCAGGCCTGCCGGCCGCTTCGAGGCGGTCCGATGTCTCCCGGAGGCGTCTCCAGAGGCTGCCGCCCACACCGAAGGCATTAGCGGCAGCGGGAGCGGCCGCAGTGAGAGAGGCCGCAGTGAGAGAGGCCGCAGTGGGAGAGGCCGCAGTGAGAGAGGCTGCAGTGGGAGAGGCCGGAGTGGGAGAGGCCGCAGTGAGAGAGGCCGGAGTGGGGGAGGCCGCAGTGGGAGAGGCCGCAGCGGGGGAGGCCGCAGTAGGAGAGGCCGCAGTGGGAGAAGCTGCAGTAAGAGAGGCCGCAGCGGGAGCGACTGTAGTGGGAGAGGCCGCAGCGGGAGAGGCCGCAGTGAGAGAGGCCGCAGTGGGGGAAGCCGCAGAGGGAGAGGCCGCAGTGAGAGCACCGTCATCAGAGACACCATCAGAGACACCATCAGAGACACCATCAGAGACACCATCAGACACCTTCAGCGGCTGCAGTGTCGCCGAGAACCGCATGGCAGCTGCACCGCCACCGTGGAGGCACCGTCTCAGACGCAAGGGGTGGCGGGGGTGGCGGGGGTGGCGGCGCTTGCAGCGCGCCTAGCGAGTCGTCATTGCCGCACGGCGTGTCTTCATGCGCTGCACGCCCGTGCCATTATGCACGGACTATGATTGGGGGACGGGGCGTTTTACGGCAGGCGTGACGCCGAGTACGGTCGGCACCGCTGGAGCCCGCCGCTGGAGCACCAAGACGCACGAGGAAGGGGATTGAGTCGGGTCTGCAACGGCCCCCGGCGGCGGCGGCCGGGTCGGTGTCTGGGTGTTCAATCGGCCAGCCCCTGGTCAGCTGTGTCGTTGGTTGAGTGAGGATTCAAGGGTGCATTGGTTGTGCACCAAGGCGAAGAGCAAAGCTGAATGCAAAGAGGGTATTTCCGATTCGTTATTGCAGTTTGTCTCCAACAGCGCTAAGCGTTGGCTAAGAACAATTTTGACCCAAGATGCTTGTGCCACAAATCTGTTTTAATGTTTGATTGTGAAATCCACGACCGGAACAAAGTGATGTAATCATGATTTAGATTAAGTGCCAACTTAGCATATCAGCATGCATTCCTTGGATAATTTTCTGGCAAATAGCTGATAAGATTGCTCAAAAATCTTGCTTGAAATCTTTTGCAATTGCTGGTGTTGGAATTTCCCGTAACGATAAGCCGCGCCAGGAGCATGAAGTGAGCCATGCCATGCCGAAAACGGCACCTCAACCCTCGGTTGCGTGTCTTTTTATCATCCAGTGTAAGCTTCATGTGAATATCCCTTTAATCAAAACCGTCCCCCATTTTCGATGTTTTATCGTTTTTAGTCCAGATATAAACACATCTCAGCGCGGTAGGTACCTCACAAGGCATAGCCCTTTCCGTGACTGCGACTTCAGGACAGGCTTTCCTTTAATCTGATTATTTTTCTAACCCCAATACGAGCCAGCGTCAGTAGTGGCCTTGGCGGTTAGTTGGAAACCCGTGAGGCAGCATTGCACAGCGAGCGATATCTGCCATCTGCCCATAGTTGAGTCTCTCAGTGTGCCGCCACTGTAGACGCGCGTTCGACGACGCAGCAGGAGCTTTCTAGAGGTTCGAGACCACGAGGAGGCTAAGTTTAATTCCTGAATCGCAGCACCCCGAGACAAATATGAGCTATTTTCAAGGATGTGGCGAGAGGCTCCTGTGCCATCCCAATTCCGCCGACACTGTCAAGTGTTAGTCGCATCAAGCACATTTCGTGACATATTTGGTGGAGACTTTATGTCCCGTCCAGCTTGACGCGTTCAAGTCTTCAAGCATCTAGCTGAACTTGGACCTGACTGCAGAGCTTGGACGAGCTTGAACGCGTCTTCAGAACATGGACTCGCCAAGGCTTCCGTCTAACTTAAGACACGTCTAGTGGGGAAGTCTCCATGAAGGATTTAGACTCCAACTTATATATCAACTTGAAAGAATCCCGTGTTGGACGGCAGTGGAGTCATAACTCATTGCGATGCTGTTGTATAAGCTCGCCCAAAATAATGGTGTCACTCTCTCTTCGGCTTCAAAGGATGCAACAGCGTCGTAGAAAGTTAATAAGCAAGGCGAGACCCTCGCCCGACAGAAAGATCACCTTGCCTAAATCTACTTTCCACCAGAAGTTTGACAAGATTCAGATTGTCTGTATAATTACAGGAAATTTCACAGCTGGACCAAATATGATTTATGTGCAAGCTTGCTCGGCAAGTGAGACTTGAACATGAATGTGACGGTGCCGTTTGGGGATGTGCGCTTTTCATATGAACTTCATGAGCTGCATCACTTGTCCTTTTGGTTTGTCAAACAAGCGCCGCTGTTGTCGACGACTTACGTTGAAGTGTTTGTGAGAAAGGCTTTCAACCATTAACTTCCAGGAAGCCTCGATAGAAAATATCCGGGAAGTTTGCAACAAAAATGTCGGCCTCCAACTAAGGAAAGCTTCGGAGTACTTAGCATTTTCCGCATGCATTCAGAAAACGGGCAAAGCAAGGAAAAATGACGCAAACTGGCCGCTTTTGGTAATAATACGATAGGCACGCACCGCTTCTCTGCCAATCCAACAGCAAATCGACCCAGGTCACGAGACGCAAATGGGTCTGAAGGTCACAATAGGCAGCAGGAAAATCGACGCCTGATCTACATTGAACCTGTTGTATCACGTGTGAGTGACCACAAGAGTCGCATTACGAAGGAACCGGGCTACTTCCTTAGACATGATCTAGGTAGTGAATACTATAGACCATGTAGGTGCACCTTGGATTTATCAATGATTTGAGACTACATGAGATCAGACCATTGTTTCTTTGGAACGTCCAGCAATTCTTTGACTACCAATTCATCGATCACTTTACAATTACATATCCTATTCCCTTTACGCCTTTCGCCCGTCATTACACCTTCTCTTCACAGAAGTCCAACGACTCCCTGTCAATCAATCGTTTGTCCCTGGCCTGCTACTCTCTCGCCCATGGCACCCACTGACCTGGTCTGTGCCTCCCGCTGCCTCGCCCATGGCACCCACTGACCTGGTCTGTGCCTCCCGCTGCCTCGCCCATGGCACCCACTGACCTGGTCTGTGCTGGCCGTTGGTGGCGGCTCCGTCGTCGCGGTCGATGCCCTCGGGGTGCAGCGCCGGGTGACCGGGCAGCACGCTGAGCAGCTGGCGGGCGCGAGCCGTGATGAGGTCGCGCGTCTCCAGCATCGAGTAGCCGCGCGGCGGCTCGTCCATGGGCGGCGGGCCGCGGCGCTCCGGCGGCGAGCGGCTCGGCACGCGCAGGTCACGCGCGCCCGAGCTGTCCTCGTGCGGCTCGGGCGACTCGGGGCGCGGCGGCCGCTCGCAGCTGGTCGGTCCCCCCATCGGGGTCATCATGGGCAGGTCGACGCGGTGCTTCATCTCGCCCGGAGGCTCGTCGTCGGCGCGGCCCCCGCGCGCGGCCACCTCTGCCTCGTAGCGCTCCTCCCAGTTGCAGTAGCTGGAATGGGAGATTGGGGTGTTTAGAGTTGGAGCGAGGCCAGGCAGTACTGGTAGGTAGGCCAGTGACGGGTAGGGAGATAGGGATGTTTGTGTATAGTTGGGATGGCAACAGTAGCTGGAACGGGAAAACGGTTATTCGAGTGTGTTATAAGGCATGATAGACTTTCATTGCATGGTTCGGAGAAGCGCATTTTTGGGGTCATTCAAGTGTTTGTTTTCGGATCGGATCTAGAAGACTGATAGTACTTACACATACAAAATCAGAAAACGCCAAGTCGGGATGCTTCATATATCGCATGAAGTGGAGGTAGATACTGCACACACGTTTTTTCCATAAAATTTCAAAATATCCCTGGATATTACGCAACAAAAATTCGGCATAACTCTGAAGGAACGTTGGAAATTCAGGAATATGATGTTGAAGCTGTGACGCCCACGATACCAGTCGTATAACCAGTCGACAAATGGTATTACGCGCCTACACATATAGTAGTATTAAAGACGATATTTACGTATCCTTGATTGATTTATCACCGTCATTGCACATTCCCTCACGCTTAAGACATTATCACAACAGCGATGACGCAGGCAAAAATGTTAACGACTGATGTGACGTCATACGCTGTCACAGTGAGGATCTTTATTACCAACCAATATACAGACTATTGGGGCTCCCGATAAAGGCTGCGGCGCAACTAATAGCAGAGTAACTCGGAGCCCTTTGCTGGATGTTGACCAGCCGAAGCTAAAACACAACCTGAAGCTACAGCTGCAGTGGAAGTTTGTGTGTATTGTAACACAAGCTACAGCTGTACCTAATGGATGGTGATGTGCATTTGTATTGGAAGTTGCAGCGGAGTTAAGAGGGGATGTCCAATGACGTTGGACAGAGAAGGAAACGTTTCGCCGACACCCAGAAAAGAGGTCTCACTCTTAACGTACGCTATAAGTCCGTATTGCCACTGGCATCAACATCGACTGTGTAACAAAGTGGTTCCTTCGCGATCCCCGCCAAAGCAGTGCTCTTGAGTCAGAATGTTGGCAGCCTCGCTGTACCCTAAAGCTCGCCGCGTGCCGTTGTGCCTTCGCCGGCGCCAGCGAGCGACTTTGCTCGAGGATTCAGGCACAAACAGACGTCACCAAACCTGTTTTCAAGCAAAAATGATGAGGCATGTGTCCAGTGCTGCGGGCTCGACGTCCATAAGCGGACTGGTCACTCGGACTTTGCGACAGCCAGCACGACATACGACCCGGGGTAAAAAATGCAGCACTTTAAACAGAAACATGGCCGAGGCTTTCCGTTTTGTTCAACATGCTGACTTAAATAGTGGGACCGGGCCCGTGCTACATGCAGTTCTGTCATAATTACATGTTTTAGTAAAGTGGCATGCACCGTTCCGTCTTCTCATGGTCAAAAGGATTCAGGACGAGGCAATGTTAAGGCTGTGCTATATGCATGTGTTTAATTCGACACTATGGTACATCTTAGACTGTATACACAGGGAGGTAAACCACATATTGTAACACATATACCGACAACACATGCAAAACATTCATGCGATCTAACACCATAGCCCTATTCAAGAGGGTCGCACTCGCAGCGGTTCCTACGACCAAGCAAGGAGCTTAATTGAGGCAGACAACTACCACTGAACCGTAATGCTAACAACACAAACAGTGTGCTGCCTTAGTCGGACGTACGCCGTTGTTGCCGAATGGGATTTGTGGCTGCTATCGAGCAATCGCAGGACCCCAGAAAGTATGACGTCACGAATCCGGAACTGCTTTGAGTGATTAGCTGATGATTTAGCCCCACTTCTTTGGTTGCGGGAGAGCTTTGAACACCCCTTAGAGCAAAACAGTCAACTGACGTATGTCCGGCCGTGTTTCCTAACTGAAATATGTTGACCCAAATACAAAAACGTCGCCAATATGATAAATTTAAATTTATTTAGTTATGAAATGCAACCATAAATTCCATCGAGTTTCGAATTCTTCATTTTCAAGAAATCACGTGACAAAAACTCTGCCAACCTCCGCTTTCCGAATTTTCAACAACCACGCATAGCGCATGCGTTTCTAGCAGTGCTCGCGTCGCCGCACAGGGTCGCCATTTGACTGTTCCGCCTCTGGCTACCGCCTATCCACCTTCCTATCCTTCTGCTTCCCCGTCTCCCCTGTGCGGCGTCGCTGTATGCGGCGACTGACCGTACTTATCCACCTTCCTATCCTTCTGTTCCCCGTCTGCCCTGTGCGGCGTCGCTGTATGCGGCGACTGACCGTTTGCGGGGCGGCTGCTCGTGGTCGTCGTCCGGCGGCGGGCCGCCCTGCCCCGGCCCCGGCCCCGGCCCCGGCCCGACGGCGGGGTACACGGCCGGCTCGGGTACCCCGGCCAGCCGCACGGGTACCGGCCGCCACGGACCGGCTCGACACCTGTCCGGCTCGGGCGCAGCACTGCCGGAGGGCCATACGGGGTTAGTACGGCAGCGGCGGCAGCGGCAGCAGCGGCAGCGGCGGCGGCAGCGGCGGCGGCAGCGGCACACAGGCACGGACAGTTAGTGTGGGCGGCATGGGAGGACACTATAGTACATCCCACTGGGATGGGCTTTGAGGGCGGGGATTTGCAGGATGTGAGGTGTTGGATTTGTACAAACGATGAAGCAGACTGGCGGCACCCAGCAGCACACAAGCAAGCAGCGCAGCGTAAATATACACGGTACAGCTATGCTGCAATAGGCAACGCAAGCACAGTAGGTCATTGCAGGCAGTGCGGTACACAGCGGCAGGGTAGTGACACATATATTTACATTGCATTGAATTACATTGAATACCATGCACTGAAATCAGGATCCCTGTTTACGTGCAAAAGCATTTCCATTGAAACAGTGCGCGGCACGGGCACCAAAGTGATGGCACGGCTATGTAATCACACATTTAGTTGGTCATGTCAATATGTCACAATATGCTTATGAGTAGGCTTGTGAGCATGACATTTACATGATGCAAACATTATATTTATGATGATAATTTCACTCAGTTTTACGACTTATACAGTACCTACAAGTAAAAATAGCTACGTATATATGTAGGTATAACACTTGAGCATTAAGCGAGCTTACGGACGTGTATAATATAACTATATTCAATGTATCGATATTGGTAGGTATTGAAGTATTACTTATGGTTTCTTACACCTCCAAGTTTATCTGATGGCATGTGTACTATTTGAATTGTAGATACCTACATCCAAAATTTATTAGTTTATTTACATGTGGGGATTTCACGCCGTCCCAATACATCTCAAAGCTAATTTTGATGTCACCTTCAGCTCACTAAAAGCTCATATAGCGCGACGGCAGCAGCATAGAGCTGTTTCTTTATGTGATTTATGACTACCGAGAAGAGCACGTGCCGGAGTGGAGACATCACTGAAATCGGTATTTTTCTGGCCCATTTTGGGCTGATTCAAATAAGGCGGTCACCGTTACGCGCCGGACCCTCGACACAAAGACGCGCGTGTACCGTCCACCGCAACATCAGTCACTGTCATGTGCGAACCGATAGCGCTGCTAGTGCTGTCCCAGCAGCGTATCGGAGTGCTATATCGGACTGAGCATGCATCTCCAATAAAAATCATGGCAAGCGAGCTTCGAGGAACACCTGTGGTTTGTTGAATATGTTCGAATAGATTTGCATCGTGAAACGCTTTGCTAGAATTAATGATGTCCTTGTTCATTTGTGGCTGCGTTGGTGGTGATGGTAATTGGAAATGATAGAGAAACAAGGAGAACTTGACGATCGATATCTTATAAACATAGGAGACGATGATTGAACTCGAGATCCGATGAACGTACCAAGTATTACCAATTAAAAAGTCGCACGCCGACCAGCAGACAAAATAAAGCTACTTCAAGTGAAGGTATATCGCACGTCAAAGCGATGAAATACATGGATAATGTGGAAGGCACTGGCAGAACTGGAGAGATTATCTTTTAGTCAAGATGATCATGACGCCTGGCTCTGCTTCTCAGCCTCCCAGCTCACGATCTCAGAGAGAATCAGCACATTCTCTTCACGCAGAACGACGAGCTTCAGAACGAACACACTGTCGTGCTGCACTCAAAATTCCAAATGGACTCAGGCAAATACCCATGCGGAGTGAAGTGGACGAGCGAGCATCTCTTCTAATCCAGCCGCCTGGGTTTTCCCAGAGGAGGCACCATGGCGTAGTTACATCACGTGACGTAGCTGAATCGAATGACTATGCCGGAGACATGAAGTCCACATATGCATGTCGTGATTGCCATTCAGGACCAAGATCGACGAGCCAGCACTCAGCATCTAGTACGTCTATCAACTTTGCATATATGGCACGCATGCACCATTTATCACTTTCCGATCATGGACTACACTACTCGGAAGGTAGACTGCACTCGAGCGGTCCGGTTGCCTGCTTTCAAGGCAGTGTTGAGTATAAGCATCTGGCCTTGAAACCGTCAAATGATAGCGGTACATGAGTCGTGACGCGTGCTCTCCGTACAAGCATGAAGCCAGGTGGAAACAAAATAGCAAGTAGGCGTCGATCATGTGTCCGGTCTTGCAAATCACTCGTAGTCTTGTGTTGACACGTAAAAATAACCTGCCCGGTTAAATGCACGTGGCGGGGAAAGGGCGTAAGCTTCATGCGGAATAGGATAAAACCATAACGGACTACAGGATGGTCAGAAGAGAGCGCGAGAGTGAAGGAGCGAGCTTCAGTAGGTATCAGATGTCCTCAGGTGTCGCCCCATGAGCCAGCGACGGTGCACGGTACGGTTCGCATGAACCGGTTCTGTTTCTCGCTCTCTGGAACAGGTCGCTCCGGAGGGATTAGTTTAAGCCGGGGCGCTTCCCGGAATGACACAGCTTGCAGAAAACCTGGCTGGCGTTAGGCTTGTCCGAGCCAGGTCGGCCGAGCGAGGAACTGCAGGCGACACGGCTCGCTCAGGTCCTTACTTTATCCGTTTGTGTAAAAGTCGCTAAAGTCTCCACTTTGACCGTGTGTGTACCAATCCCTCAGGTCCTCACTTTGTTGGTGTGTGTAAAAATCGTTTAGGTCCTCACTTTGTCCGAGTGTAAAAATCGCTCAAGTCCTCACTTTCTCCGTGTGTAAAACCTGCATTAAAGCATAGTCGTGACGTGCGATTCTCAATCACCCGTGTGTAATAGGTGAACTAGGCGAGCTATTTGGTGTAATGGGCGTAATAGGCGACCTATTTGTGAAATAGGTCGTCTTAACTAAATTAGCTGATCGGAGAGTCCCTGAGTTTACGATTTATTTGGTCGTTGTTTTATTTATCGTTTCAAGTTTCTTAAAACGGAAAATTATTATGAACGTAAAAATATTAACCGAAGTGTAATATAGGTATAGCCCAACATAAAGCTACAAAAAGCATGCATTTTTTCAATGAATGCAAGCAGTGGGAATAGGGAGTAGGAGACTGCCCTGTGACTGAGTACCTACAGCACAGACATTACCGTCACGTCGGAAAACGCGGGCACACTAGTGTGCAGTGTGTACGCTGCCCATATCGGACATAGGATACCATGGCGGACGCGTGGACAGACGGACGGGCTGGACAACCTGAAGAGGCGGTCAGACTGGACAGACGGACAGACGGACAGACGGACAGACGGACAGACGGACAGACGGACAGACGGACAGACGGACAGACGGACAGACTGGACAGACGGACAGACGGACAGACGGACAGACGGACAGACGGGACAGACGGACATGCCGGACAGGCAGACATGGGCGGACATGACAGTCACGGATGACAATGTGCAGCCTGCAGTCTGCAGGCCGGGCCTTCAAGGCCGCCTAGCCGCGGGCCTGCACCGTCCAACGGCCTGAACTTCAGCGTGCGTCGAACCGATAGTCATCACGAGGTGCGGCCTACGTGCCGCATGGCAATGGCACATGACACTGGCGCTGAGACTGAGGCACTGTCACGCAGCGCGTCGGTGTCACAGAGACGTTGAGTCTGCCTCAGGGGCGGATCCAAGACAGCAGAAACAAAATGGTAAGGCAAAGCTTCAGAGCGAGGAAATAATCCTCATGGGACTACGCTTCATTTTGCAGTGGCAGCTAAATGAAAACAAACGATCCTTTTAAAGTTGATAAGCTTGCATTGCAAATCAGGAAATGCATATTTTTGTGGACGATTTTGATTCAATTGGAGGCCATGGCCCCAAATATAAATTTGATCCACTTGTGCATATTTCCGCAGCCTAAAAACAACAGTGCAGCAGAAGCGTCACAACTGTGTCGCACAGGGTGTCGCAACTGTGTCGCACAGGGTGTCGCAGCTGTGCCGCACAGGGTGTCGCAGCTGTTGTGGCTCCCGGGGGAATGGTTCAATGTCCGCCTTCATAGCGGCCCTGGCCCCGGGACAGGTCTACACCGCCCTCCAGACGCTTAGCACACAGTCATGCCCATGGCAGAGACAGTCTTTTGATGTCCAGGCAGCATTATCACTGGGACTCAGAAGGGCATATTTGAATTTTGATAAGATGTTAATATCGAGCGATTGTAAAGTTCAGTGACATTTTGCATTATAGTAGAGCTTATGTTGCTTTAGCTATTGGATGTGTATATAGGATGGCTAAATAGACAAGA
>JARBER010213503.1:0-13937 GCA_030265075.1 Balanus glandula | reverse complement strand
GATTCAGAAAAATCGGCTTTATAACCTAGTATCAATAACTCCAAATCACCAATGTCAGTAGACCCACTCCCTTTAAAAAAGAAAAATATAGGTACGTAAAACAAAACAAACAAGGAGACAATATCATGGCATGATATCATGGTGTCGCAATGGCACCTGAAGTAAAACCTACCTCTACTTCTTTTCCCCTTGCTTTTGTTGCTATTTTTATGGATATCATGCTGGTGATTGCAATTGTTAACCCTGTGTCTTTATACATAAAAGTGGACTTCCCAGACAGGCTTATTCGTGAAAAAACTTTCACTAGGTCAAGGTGCACAAACAATATTTTTAAATTGATTCTTGAATTAGCAAGGCCATGTGGCATATAATGTTTTTGTAGTCACTCGAACCCGGATGCGGTGGGTACTAACTACTGGTAAGCTTTTTAAAAAAAATCAAGTATTTAACACACCTCTAAGCATGTTAGTGGCAGGGAGGACTATTTCGGCCAACCCTAATGGTTTCAAATCTCAAAAACGATTAGGGGCAGGCTCGTGAAATTGCCCGACTTTTCCTAGTCTGGGCATATTGTCTTAAATTTTCAAGAAAACTATTCAACACGGGCAAATCTATAACAGTTTTTAGGGAGGTTTGAGGAGGTTTGTAGGATACGGTTTTATAGTGTGGACAAATACGTCTGTATCAAATTTTCAAGACATGGCAATATTTGATCACATTGAAATGGATGTAAGCTGATCACTCATGATGAAATCTATCCAATGTTTTTTTGTCATAGTCGGTTCCAGCGACAAAAAGGTGGCTTGTTTGTATTCAACCTAGATTTTCACTAACCCGACACCACCTATGGATAAAATGTGTTTATAACTGTTTTGTCTGATGTCTCAATAATATACGTATTATTTTATATACAAAAAGCAGCAACAACAAAGAGGTTTGATGTATTTATTGTATCCATATATCAGTTGCCTTGCAACCACCTATGAAATTACGATTTCCAAAGTCATCGTGATATAACCATTTCCAATCCAATTTGTATCGATCTACATTAGTTGCGTTGGAATCGGTTGATAAGCATGACAGCAGTTGTATCCAGAATTCCTCTAAAAATGGTGTTTTCCCCTTGTTATGCACGATGAAGATTTGAAGATTGAAGATTTCCAAAATATGTTTTTGAAAAATTGAGAAATGTAGATCATGCAAAGAGTATATATTTTTGCCCAGTATATTTTTTTTAGAAACGGACTAGATCATGAGATATCTAGGGGATGGGTCGTAAAAGATCTCCTTGTCATTATTAAGGGGTCGCCAGGAGCCTGCTACTAATAGTTAAGTGTTTCACATAGCATGCATCTGGCTCTCTGCTTGGACACCCAAAAAGACAATTATGTATACTGGTGTATAACCATGTTGAGTGTCTGAGATTTAACAATGGTCAAGACCAATGTTTCCTTTATTTGGATACCTTTTATTTTAAAAGATTTTTAGAAAAAATGAGAACAAATAGCCAATAAATGTGACAGATGAGAGTTCCTTATATATGTATGTGAAAAATGAAAGTTTATATCATTTCCCATAAGTAGCCAGATGGAAAACTACCAGAGAAGCTGATCCATGACAGGTACTATGGCAGACTCACCTTCTCCCATCCTCCACGGGTTGTAACTAGGACGTAGAGAAGGTACAAGTCCACGTCTCCTCCACCGACTTTCGGAGTGCGTTGGAACGCCGTTCTGGAACATGCAAACATGACATTCATTAGTTGGAAATAAACCCAAATACTATGCTATGTTAACAAAATGTAAATACAACAAAGTAGCAACAATCATTTGTCCATTGACTTTTTAATCAACATACTCACATATGTAATAATTATTCTAAAGCAGGACTGTGGTTGAATGACCATGATCAAATTATTTGTTTTGTCTTAAATAAAGTTTAAGTTTTGCATAAAGCTCAGATGACTTCCACCATATTAGAAAATCAGATGCCTTAGTATTCATGCATTGAATGGCATACATAGTGGCTAAATACACAGATTTGGGGGAACAATGGATGCCAAATTTGCTTGTGTGGTGATATATCTTGGTATGCAGGAGTTGTTTGAGTCTAAAAACATGACAGATTTGCTAGAATTTTCTTGTGATATAGCTAGACACCCCACATTTCATATCTCATCCTGAAACATTGAATAGTTTTGACATCCCTTCCCCCACCCCCAACTCTCTGAATTTGGCCACTTTGCTTGCATTCAGTGTTTAGCATAAGTAAAAGGCTATTGACTACAACTTGAAACCAGATAGCCCAAAAGATAGGTACATCAAACATTTGCAACTAATTGGGGAAACCAAGTACCAAGTTCAACAAAGAAGCAAATGCATGATTCACATACATAATACAGAAGATAAAAACATTAATATTTTAATTTTGCAATACATAAGAGAAAATGATCATGATAACTCTGAAAAACTAAATAAATAAGATACAAACACTGTGGAAAATGGATAAAATGGAGCAGTATATATTACATGAACATATAAGACTGCATGTATTCTACTGAAACATATAGGTATGCAATACTATGTTTGTATCAAAATAGTTTTACTGTGCACTGGTAACACAGGTAACACCCCTGAAAATCTGTAAAAATGTGGTCAACACAGTCTACAATAAATTTGAACTCATACAGACATCAAGTTAACCAGGAAAGGAGACTCATGGAGGAAATGTAGTGTTGATGAGTGCTGGTGCTAGTCTGACAGGCAAGAGTGGCATGCTCTACAAAGCACATTTTGTTAACTGTTTAGATTGGAAATATAAGTCTCAGTTCCAGTGCTCTGCTTCACAGTGTCTAACTAGTGGGGAGAAAAACTATCATGGTTGAGGGTGCTGGAACAGTCTTGTATGTTCCAGGACAACAAAGAGTATCAATAATCAAATTGTTGGTTCTTTCATGCTCTTCTACTAAACAAGCAACTACAAGCTGCACAAGAAACAAGCTGCACAAGAAGGTAATGTTATGCATCAACTGGATTGAGCCATTTGCTAGTTCCATAGTTCTTGAGTGGCTTGTACAAAAACCACTATGAGATGTCAATTATTATCAAAGTTCTAGTATGTTAATGGGTTTGTCTGTTCCCATGGCACCTCCACATGGCTCCATTGGCTCCAACCTTCCAGTTTTTCCTGTTATTTGATGCTGCTCCAAGCTGATACAACTGTGCCTATAACTTCCTTTAAACTCCTCCAACATACTCCAAAATTAAAATGGAACACCAGCAAGAGACTGGAGGAGTATATATAGGGCATGACTAATCCATTTGTAAATGTCAACAGATACCAGGGGCAAGCAGATGAACAGGATTAAAGTTGCAGTTAAAGTACCATAAAATCCACAAAACATATTTTTTCCTGGATTTCACCTACTTCCTCACCTAAGTTGGAGGGGTTGAAGCCCCAGATGGACAGGCTGAAGCCCAGTTGGAGGGGCTGAAGCCCAGTTGGAGGGGCTGAAGCCCTCTCAACTGGATACAAAACTAAGCCCCTTAGCAGTATACAAGGATTGTGAGTTCTGGGTGTAAAGCGACACCCTAAAAAGAATAATATTCCACTCTCTTTTCTGAGTTTGACTGGTTATTTTCCACATTTTTGAGAATTTGAGAGCATTTTTCACGCCTTTACCTTTTAAAATATGAAAAGCCAGACAATGGATCAAGTTTTGTTTGCTGGTGCACCTGTAAATTCTTAAAAAGAGGTCTTTTATAGTTGAATTTTTACTCTTTTTGCTGATTTCTAGTTTCAATTTCCCACTTGGCACCCTGGCTCTAAAGCAATCCTAGGACACTGCCCCTTAGTCCCAGTCTGCAAAATATGGTAGGCTTTGATGAGATCTCATTTGGGGCAGGGTTAACACAAGATGTCAAATTTGAGGCAGCTTTTCAAAAATCTTGGGCAGCTTCTGTATTTTTGGGGCAGAAACTGCTGCTCAGGGTAGCAGCAAGATTGTTCAATGCGAAGGGTTTAAATGGGGAAGTATTTGATGATGATTGGGGTTTATCGGCGTTATTAAATGGGGAAGTATTCAGCCCCATTCAGGGCAGCATTTGGGCTGCCCAAATTACTGTTCATGCTTTTGGCACACTTTGCAGACTGGCCCCTGACAGATACGCAAACTCTGACACAAGCAGCTGATGCTCCTCTAAAATCCTCCAAACAATCCTGTGGTAGCTCCACAGCTGTTTTGGCTGCTCCATCCTGCTCCATCTCATCCTGAGAGGTGCCACAGGAAAAGACATAATGATGCTTACATTTGACTTATGTTGTGTTGGTGTGCAGACTGCTATCAATTTGAGCCCACTAATACAATGAACAGCAGCAGCATACACGGAAAATGCATCATAATGTATGAACATGTCTAAGTAGACCCAATGTTTTAATTGCAATCATGTAACAATAGCAATACAAAAATTGGAAATTTCACATAAATTATTTTAAGGAATTCGGTTTGAAGTTTTTAGCATAGGATTACTGGAGTAGGTAAACAATGGTGAACTTAATTTTTATTTTTGAATATCCAGCAGGTACAGCAGGATGCAGCAAAACCAGACACCTCTAGTCTACTGTCGGACTTGACATGCTTTCAAAATGTAAACAATGCGTCTAAGCCATCTACATTCTGATAGCATGAAGAGTCTGAGATGCCTGTTTCCAGATATTGATTTGTTTACCCTAAGACAGATACTACCTAGATACTATGGAAAGCTAGCAATATATGTGCCTTATGCCTTTTCAACATCACTGGCAAAAGATGTCATGTCATCAACATGTCAATCGACATAATAGCTCAAGATGGATAAGCTGTGATTTCAGCTGCATGCAGGGCAAGCTAGGCAATAATAAATGTATTTTTAAGAAAAAAAATTCCATGCATTTAATTTATCTTATTTAAGAAGAAATTACTTACCCTCTGCCTCCATGGAAACCTTTCAAATCAGAGAGGAATGCATCTGCTTCCTTCCTGTATACTGCAGGATCTTTGTTGAGAAGCTGGGCCATGATGATATTATATCATATGAAGCGAAGTATCACGCAAACATCGCAAAAGAAATATTATAGGTTAACGCAACCCATCGAAGTCTTGTCGACGTGATAAGCCGCCAGTCACCAAACCAGTCCACAAATGTCTGCGGCGAAGCGCTTGTCACTTGATTGCTCCCGACGTGCTTCACCAATCACCCGCCATCGTACACTACGTCCACTTAGACTTCCGTCAGGACCTCCTGTCCGCGATCTCCTACAGTGGCCTCCGACGCTGCCGCGTAACGATCCACGTCCACACTCCACAGACTTGGACTGCAACCGCGCGACCGCGCACCAGCGACCGGAATCCCTTGTTTCTCTACGTCAGCCAAAATGGCGGCCGCGGAGCCGACAGGTCTGGCGCTAAAATTACCAACACTAAAATATGTGATGTGCCGGATTAGTCACTAATGGAAAATATTAGAAAAAGAGACTGATCAACTTCCACGCCCCTCCCACGCTATCCATTTTTGCACTCTCTTTTTCGCCCGGGGCGGTCAACTTCGACGTACACGACCGGCGGGGTCAATATCGATACCAGTGGCAGTTGAAAAGTGCACGACTCAGATAAATCGTTTTCTCTCATTCATGTTAGGAAGAAAAGAATATCTGCTCGGCGTCTCATAACAAGGCCATCGAGATATTTATTTTAAGTGACTTTTGGCGATATGCGGCAAACATCACAATCATTCCCAAAACCAATTCACAGCGTCCTAGAATCGATATCGCGGGACAGGGCGCTGCCGTGGTATTTCAAAATGCCGGCCACAGTGGCTCTCAAACCCAAGGCTCAAGACAAATGAACGGAGGTGATTCATTCTTCAAACTTCAAAATTGACATGTTTTGCTAACAATTATTATTTTGCCCTGATTATTTTGTGCTGCTTTGCTGATGGCAATTTGAGAAGAAGAGTGGCAAGGACAAAAAAGAGTGCGACTTATTGGCCTCTCAAAAATTGTCAGGAGTGAAGAAAAGTCACGGAAAGTACCTACCTACCTGAAGTACCTAGTTTTTTTTATGGGGCAGGGGTGTATAGCTTTGTATTCAGTTAAGGGGACTTCAGTCCCTCCAACTGGGGCTTCAGCCCCTCCAACGATATTGAGAAAGTGGGTCAAATCCGGGGAGAAATATGTATTTTATGGATTTTAACGGTAGATACTTTATCGTAAGCGAATTTTAAGCGACTTTTATCCTATTCAGCCCCTCCAACTTGTCTGAAGAAGCTACGCCCCAGGCCCCTAGGATGGGGGCTGTCGACTGGGTTGACTAGGGGGAGGGGAAGAGAAATTACCCCGTCTATAAAATATAGGTAGGTACTAAGAGAAGAATTTTAAAATTCAGGTTACATGTCAAGACATCGTCGTGCCAATTGGAGAGCGGGGTGAATTGTATCCAGACAAGTTAAAACAAGGCGATTGCCGATTTGTTTCAAAGCTATCCAAGAGAATGCGTAAGTGATGCGATGCAACGAGACGCCACGCTTTCCGCCACCTTTACATGATAATGGCGCTGTAGGTAAACGAGAGGAAAATATCAACATTCAGGAAAACAAATTATGAACTCGGTTTAATTATATTATTTAATACAGTTTCTCTTTCTGTTTTTAAAAATGGTTATACATCGAACCAATTCGGACAAAAGATCGTGAATTATTAGTTTTAAGATCAGCGGATCGCAAATTGACATTTCATTTCGCATTCCTGTCCCAGCACTGCATTTCATTCACTGTATTATATTGCCCTGCTGCATTCTATGGCCAATAAGTTAAATAGGTTTATCCAATGGCGAAAATAAGTGTTACACATCGGCTCGCGTGCAAACACGAAAATTTATCCACCCGGTGAATAACTGAGTTGTTAAACCGTAGGTGGGGTTTAACCCGGGGGTCCAAAGCTCATATGGTAGCACGGCGTACATTTCCGAGCCACCCATAGGGTTAAATGTTAAAAAGACGTTTTTCGGGCTCGCGGCTTTGTTTACCTGCAACATATGCAACAATGAAACATAGCTATAAATGAAGCCTGAACGTTTTTCTTTCGATTTCAGGGTTCAAAAGTGTACGCCGTGAGGTTCGTTTTCGAGTTATTAACCAAAGTGTCGTAGCGTGTACACGTATTTTCTCGTTTCAGCGAAGTTGAGGTCGCCTCAACCTGGCTGGAAAAAGGAAATACACACATGATGCTGCCATATTCCCTAGATCTAGTGGTATTCCCCAAAACTTTGGACTAACCAGTATTCTATTGCCCTGGTGTTAAACTCCTTGTGGGTCGGAAAAGCCATTGAAATTGCGCCACGGGATAAACAATTAAACCACTCGCACTAATAAAAATCACTTAAACGTCTCGCCTTTGGCTCGACGTTTAACTGATTTGTATTTCTGCTCGAGGTTTAATATATAATATTCGGCAGGAGAGTCGGGAGAGAGTCAGCCGAGTCGGAGAGTCAGCCGAGAAAACGTGCTGATAACTCTAAATGTTTTTTTGACACGGGCTATAAGGCTGCAATATCTCAGTTCAAAACTTATGTTGAAGGTGGCCTATTTCCCCAAAGTGATGAACGATTTTTTTGGACCGTTAAAAATGACTAGAACAACACAATATGATTAAGGTAACACAAATTGTTAGGATCTCGCTGACTGAAATAACATAATTGATGATTTACCATAACTTTCTTTCATAGACACGTTTTGATTCAGCTACTCCCGTGTGTGGAGCTATGACACTAGCTTCTTTTAAATTGGCGGGTTGGTGCCTATATATTGTGCCCAGGGCACTATATTCCGGGTAAAAACCGTTAGATGGGCGACTTTTTGACCCCAGAAATGGAAATGAAAATGTTTGCGCTTTTTCTGTGCCCTTTGTTTCATAGTTCGAGGTGAAAAACAGTTCGGATATCGAGCCTGAAAAGTAGCAATTTAACATACAACCCTATGGGACAGTAGTGAGTCAGGCCCAACCTACCACATAACTTTGGACCGTCTATTAGAGTAACATGGGCGTACAAAAGCCACCACCGGGTATACCTAATGGCTAGGAAAATATTCCTAATTAGCGAACCTCTTAGCAGGAACGACGGTACTCTGATTGTAAGTACCAGTGCTAGATGACAATAATATTATGATAGACACAATATTTTGTTTTATTTAAACATACATGCACACTAGTATATCACATGCAAATTATTGTCATTTTCAATTTGGTGGACACATGCAAAAATCGCAACCAAGGACATCATCCCCTTTTGCAACCGGGTCCTGATCCCAAAAAGGTTTATCTATGGCCAGTGGCCACCTCCGTTGTCTTTTCACCAACAGAAACAGCTAACAGGTAACAAAAATGTTAAATTTATGTACGACGATAAGCATCACAGCAAAAAGGTCATGTAAGTAAATTTAGCGGGGATTGCAATACTAAAAGCTTTTCTGGATCTAGTGCATAAAATTAAGATGTCATCATTAATATATTGAGTATCAACTGCTACAAAGGTACTGACACAATGGACATTTTGCATCCTAAAACAGGGATAAAGGGGAAAAAGTCGCTAAAATAGGACACAGAAGGCGAGCAGGTAGGTAGTTAATAGGAAATGAGGTCAGACAAGTTTCATCTCCTTTACATTCTGAAAATGAGTTGTTGTTTCATTTAAATAAGCAGTAACACATGTTCATTGAATGTATATGCCTACATTTTAGTCATGTCTATCCAAATCAATGCATCAACAACAAATAGTCAGAACAGGCTGGCGATGGACATGTTTGGCATAATAAATGTGCCTGTTTTGTATCGGCTTGACTGACACGTTCCTCTAGAACCATCATCTAGGTCTCCTTGGCCGGTTACGGGCTTAATTTGGTCAAATATATGTGAAGAACATTTTTTTTTTCCAGTTGCATTGAGTTCTTTTGCATGATCAGTTTTGTAAAACAGAGATAGATCGCAAATCGGGAAGATTGCTTATAGGATACTTTTCCCTACATGATGCTACCAGTGAAATCCTAAATCCCCAATTTTACTGGTTATTGTACCCAGTAAGAATTGGAGACTAACTATCATTTACAGCAGTGGATATAAATAATAAATAACATTTACTTAGTTTCAAATAAACCGAAAAAAAAATTGAGTCAATAGGGACGTCAAAATATGACATAAATCCTTCAACCGTAAAATATCGTTCCACCCTTATCTATATATCCAGAACAAATGGGCCGATTGTGTTCAAATTTGGGAAGTGGTTAGGGGCCAGTAGCCACTCAGCCGACGCTTTTCCAAAAGTCAGGGCTGGTGTGTCTCGACACGTGCACACCCCTATTTTATATCTCAGGAACGGCTGAGCGGATTACGTTCAACGTTGGTGTGTGGCTACTGGCTAGGGACCTGTCAGCCGACGCTTTTTCAAAAGCCAGGGGACAGGTGCCTCTCCACGTGCGCACGTGCACAACGCGCATCCCTATTATATTATAAGTTTCAGTAATAACGGCTGAGCCTATTGTGTTCCCATTTGATAGGTTGTTACTTGTTAGGAATCTTGCAGTCGCCATTTTCCCACAAGTCAGAGGTTAGGTGACGCTGCGCTTTCGGACGTCTTTAGTTTACCGTCTGTGTACCTATATAATAAGCCACTTGCCTAATACAGTTCAAATTCACCATACATTTCGTTTGTGCTTTCTTCTTTATCGCCGACTACGGCGTTTTACTGTTAACATAAACCTTAAGTTTGTGGGTGCTCGAGCGAGGAACATTTGCTAGATTAATAAGTGAAACAAATGACCTTTTCCTCCAACATGAAAAAGCAAAAGTTCGAAATTACACTTTATTAATATTTCGATCGCAGACTGTATCAGAATGCAAAGCTAAAATATTTTTTTTTGTATTCTGATGATCTGTGATCGGAATACTAATAAAGTGTAATTTCGAACTTTTGCTTTTTATATTCGAGGAAAAGGTAATTTGTTTTAGTTATTAATCAGGTAACATACCTACTAATCATACGGAGTAAGAATTGCAATTATGGCGCACCTTGCTGAGACGGACCACCAGGACGGCACTGCAAAGTGACTGATATCGATAACGTGCCCAGCAGAAGATCTTTGAGACCCGGAACAGAACGGGCACTGGTAGGCTTTCAGACCGACGGTGATAGCCCGAATGATCCGTATATCTCTATTATTGTCTATCATCGGCTCGCTATGCCGCCACGAACGAACATCGAGAGCACCTACTGCGCCGTAATAGCTCAGAACAACGGTTTGTCGTTCACGAGAGCCTTGATCCTGTGCCGCGCAGCACAAAACGTCTGATCACAGGCATTGTTTTTTGCTGTTTTTTGAGCGCACTAAACTCGACAAGAAATCGTATTTTGGGTAGAGCTAAGTGATATGTTCACAGTAGATAAAATGGGATTTACTCACGATCATGCAATCCTCCCATGAGCTAGATGGTGATAATGGGAGCGGCAGGAGACAAGACGGCGATGCTCATGGGAACAGCAGGAGCCAGCAAGGCGATACTGGGAGCAGCATAGGTCGGGAAGCCGATACTGGGAGCAGTAGGAGCCGGGAGGGAGATACTGGGAAATGGTCAGCTGGGTGTGGTGGGTGATCCGGGGCTGAGTTGGCAGTGATATTTTTATGGTTGAAGGATTTATGTTATTATTTTGGCATCTCTTTTGACTTCCTTTTATTTGTTTATTTGTTTATTTGTTTATTTTTATTTTTCATCTTTCAGTTCTAATTTGTGTGCAGTTTATTTGAAACTAAGTAAATGCTAGTTAGTCTCAAAATCTTACAGGGTACAATACGCCATTTAATTTCGGATTTTGTATTTCACTGGGTACACTGTACCCAGTATACCCCGTGGTGGTCACGCCCATGCCATTCTGATAGGGACGACATTACCAACACACCATTTTAAAATAAGATCGTGTCAACTGTCATAGCTCCACACACGGGAACAGCTGAATTAAAGCTCCCCTACATGAAATAATGTTTATTGGATCGTTGGTTGGTTGGTGAGCTTGAGCGGCCCTTGCTAGGCTTCACAGGGCTCCAGTTGACATGAGAATCTCCGGTCGACTTATGTAATCCTCGGATGGTGTGTAAGGGCCCCATGTCGTCTTGAGGGGCCCTCGGTTGGCCCGCGGACGCCCTGTCGGCCAAAGGGGCCATTGTTCGACCAAGAGCCTAGGAGGATCTTAGGTCATCCCAGGTCATCGTGGCGGTTGACTCAAGGGGCACCGGTCGG
The DNA here is from genome assembly GCA_030265075.1 of Balanus glandula. Lineage (NCBI taxonomy): Eukaryota > Metazoa > Arthropoda > Thecostraca > Balanomorpha > Balanidae > Balanus > Balanus glandula. The sequence continues at coordinate 2,618 of JARBER010213503.1, read as the reverse complement.
CCTAAGGCCTTGTTGTTGTTTTTGAGCGCACCAAATTCGACAAGAAATCGTAGACAAGAAATCAAAGCTCAGCCCATGGACTTTGGACGCTGGTCAATGGTCGGCGGCTGGGCCGGCTGCTGCTGCTGCTGTGGCGCCCGGCGGCCGGTGCCGGTGCCGGTGCCGGTGCCGCTGTGTCGGAGTGCAGTGCTGCGGTGTCGGCTCCTGCGGCCGCCGCAGTCCGCCGCCGCCCCTGCAGCCGACAGAGCCGGCGGCCGGCCGGGGGCGGGGCCTCGCAGGGAGACACGGGCGACCCCACGGCAGCCACCACGTGCTTCTGCCGGCCGCTACTCGCGCGCTGACGTCACGGCACACACTTACACACCGCGTGACGTCACCCATTGAGCCGGCACGGCGGCCTCCAGGAGGCGGGCCGGCGGCGCTCAGCTGATCGAGGCAGCGCGCAGCCGCGGCGCCCCGCTGTCTGCCCGGCCCCGGCCCCGGCCCCGGCCCCGGCCCCGCTCCTGGTCCCCGCCCCGGCCCAGGCCCCGGCCCCGGCCCCGGTCCTGGCCCCGGCCCCGGCCCCGACCCCGGTCCTGGTCCCGGCCCCGGCCCCGGTCCCGGTCCCGGCCAAGGGCCAGGCCCGGCTATTTGTATTTGTGCCTATTGGCCCCCTCAGATCTAAGCGGTCCCGGCTCTCCAGTCCATGGTAGGCCTTTTTGACATATAAGACAAAAGTTAGGCCGTCATGGACCCTTTTAGTGCAAAATGTATCTAACATATGCCAAAAATGGGCCTCTCACTCTGCAAACCAGAATTCCATCGCTTCAAGTCAAAATGAGCAATGGATCTTACAGATTATTGTCACCTTCGTGGCTCAAGTGGAGCATGGCCTTATTGGCCAGTGCCCACTCCCTCTTGACGTGTCACTGTTAAGAGGTTTGTGTTGCCTTATCTGAAGACAAGCTGCTACTAACCGAAATATATGGATGCCCAATCTGGTACAATTAAACAACTCGCTTGATGTAGATAAAATATTAAATGAGCTTATATCAGACATAAGATAAGATATTGGTAGGTATACCCACAGTGAATATAAATAGGTATACCCTTGTATGCATTGGCTACGGGCTACGCGGCCTGAAACCTATAACAAATAAATCGCATAGTTTAATCAACACCGGCTAAACCATAAGTAGGCACCTGAGTTTTTCGTTTTGTCATATTTACAGTTCTGATGTTTATGCTATGGTGTTGTTCACGTATTTTTATTAAAAGCCGTTGTTAAAAACTGCGGCCTCTCGGCCTCTTGGGTGCAGTAGGCGTCTATCTGGTGTACGGTGCTGTTTTAAAAATGCGCTTGCGACGGACAGGACCGGAATCAGGGCTGCGGAGTCGATCGAGTTATAGGTGACGCCGACTCCGACTCCGACTCCAACCTTCCAGAGTCGACTCCGACTCCGAATCCGGGATAGACTCCGGCCTTTAATTATCTGAAGCTATCGCCAACAGCCACAAAACGTTAACAGTCATAGCACGAATATCCTGTTTCAAGATTAGAGATAATTAAATGGAGCATATGCATAGCAGTTCAATACAATTGATTGACCCGTCAAGTAAAGTATACGCAATTTGAAAACCGAATTTTTTTTACAAACTGATTGTTTTGTGATCGCTTCTAAACCCACTATTTGACTGGCTGGGGGAACGAATATAATAACGTCAGGTACATACATTATCATATCAATTATGTCATTTGTATAATGATAAAGCAATTTCATCGACAATTGTCGACATGCCTTTTGCGTCTCGATGCGATCATTTGTTCGGAATATAACCATAAGGCAATATTTGCACTATACCATGGTGAATCATGGCGTTCGCTGAGATCCAAGCCAATGACGAATTAAATTTCGGCGGTGGCAATTGGGACTTACATCCAACGACAGACCACCAAGTCCTTTTCGCCCTCCGTGGTACCTACCCAATAAATAAAACTATCAAGCATATAACTGTTTCCATAACATTTGCTCAGCACGGATACTGCACCGCACGGCACGGATGCTGCGCCGCACAGCACGGATGCTGCACCGCATGGCACGGATGCTGTACCACGCGACATGACAATGACTATGGAAGCGAACCAAGTGGTGAAAAGGGCATGATTTCTTTACTCGTCATTACTGATGGATGTTTCACTAAAATACACCTAGAACATGCATTGTCCATGCGGTCTTTAACACTCGGCTAGAGTCAGAATCGGCAAAATTTTACCGATTCCGACTCTGACTCCGACTCCGGCCAAAATCACCGACTCCGACCGACTCCGACTCTGACTCCGACTCCATCTCCGACTTCGACTCCGACTCCGACTCCGACTCCGACTCCGACTCCGACTCCGACTCCGACTCCGACTCCAGCTCCAGCTCCGACTTCGGCTCCGGCTCCGACTCCGCACTCCGCAGTCCTGTCAGGAATAGCAGCCGAATATGCTTGGTGCATATGTAATACGTATGCATGTCGTTAGGGACACTGATGAGTTTTACAAGTACTATATACATCTATGTAAGATGTGATGATCGATAACATGGCAATGATTATTTTTGGTATATTAATACAGGCCTAAATAACAATCAAGC
>JARBER010213392.1:0-13286 GCA_030265075.1 Balanus glandula | reverse complement strand
GGGGGGGGGGGGGCATGGCCCTTCACTTTTTGATCATTTTGTTGTGTTAAAACCAACAATTTTAGTTTTGTTATGCAAATGTGAAGGCGCAATATATTCAGTATTCACGATGAGTAAAGGAGTTCACATGTGGATAGAAATCCAGCATAGGATGGTTTCTGGTTCAAGGTCCTTTGATTGAATTCCTTTGATTTGATTGAATCCAGCGCTCTGGTTCAGTCTTTGACTGCATTAGATGCAAACAAATTGAGGGTCTGATTGAACCAATTGTTATTTAGTGTTGTGGTTGAATCGGATGAAAAAAATGTAAAGTGTCTCTAAATCATAATAGAATTTACTATTTTTTTATATTTTGAACTGTGATTGAGTAGGATGCGACAAATTGAAGCCTGGTTGAATTGTGATTGAATAAGCTAGTTTTGATGGTGAGTTCTAATTGCATCCATTGCAAAAATGTGAATTATGGGCAAGTCTTACTTTTGTTCTACTTTGTTATGTAAATTAAAAAAAACATGTCTTGTACGCCTCTAATTCAGAATGTCACAAATCTTCCACACATCAATGTTGAAAGGTCTTTAACCTCGCATATTTAGATACCAACATTGCTATCGGATGGTACCTATCTCAAAAGTGTCTCGCCTGTTCCATCTCTGTATTTTGCCGATGTGACCTTGCTATGCTGCGATGCATGGTTGTTTTGTTTTTTTATGTCCTGACATGCGTACCTGGGCGTCTGTTCGCATGCGGCAGGTGCTGGAGGTTAGTGCGTCGAGCCGCCGCTCGGGGCGCCACCTGTCGTCGCAGCTCTCCGAGGCCACCCAGTCGCAGCGTGTCAGCCTGACGGGCGGCGGCGGCGGCGGGGGCGGGGGCGGTGTCTCGGCCGCCGACCCGCCGAGCCGCAGCCTCCTGCTGCTGGAGGACGTCCAGCTCACCTCGGACGAGCTCGACGACGGCTTCCTCGCGGCCGCCGCCAGCCTGGCCGCCGCCGCCAAGCGGCCGGTGGTGCTGACCAGCGGCGACCCGGCCGTCACGCGCACCCGGCTGCTGCGCGCGCTGCCGCACCGGCTGCTGACGGCCGTGGCGCCGCCGGCGGCTGCGCTGCGCTCCCAGCTGTCTCGGGTGGCGCTGACCCGGGGCTGGCTGCTGCCGGACGCGGCGGCCACGCGGCTGGCGGAGGGCGGGGATGTGAGGCGAGCCCTGCTGCAGCTGCAGTGGCTCTGTGAGGGCGCCGCGGACAGTGCGGAGAAGGTGGACACCAGGCGCGCGCTGACGGAGGCGCAGCTGGAGACGACGGAGGAGTTTGTGGAGCAGCTGCCGGCCGAGCTGAAGGTGGTGAGGCTGCGGGACGAGCGGCCGGAGCCGGCGGCGGCGGCGGATGAGCTGCAGACTGAGTGTGCCGGCCGGCGGCAGAGCGGCTGGCAGCCGCCGGTCCGGGAGGCGGCCGCTGGTTATGACGGGCAAACGCGGCGCCGCTGGAGGTGCGTCGACCCGGACCTCTTCTCGGACGAGGATGATGCCCGCCGGGCGCCGAGTCCGACCTTAGCGCCTGCGGCCGAGTCGGCTCCCGGCGGGTCGCAGCCGGAGCGGCCGCCGCCCGAGGAGGGGGCGCTGCTGTCGACCTCGGTGGCGGCTCTGGCGGGCCTGTACGACCTCCGCTCGGCCTGCGACGCGCTGGTGACGCCGGCTGAGCGGCACGTTACGGGCGGCTGGTGGCAGCGCCGGCCGCAGGCGGACATGGCCGAGACGGAGCAGCCGCGCTGTGTGACGGAGGAGCGCGCCGAGCGGCTCGGTCGCCAGCTGGCGGGGGAGGCTCTCCGCGCGGCCGGCCGCCGCTGCGCCGCACACCTGCGCACGGCGCGGTCAGAGTTCTCAGCCTGTGGCCGTCCGGAGCCGGCCGGGCTCAGCCTGCCCGTCTATGATGAGGAGGGAGTGAGGGAGGCGGCCTGGGAGGAGAGCGGCCGCCTGGCGCCGGCCGTACCGAGTCTGCTGCTCAGCCGGCGGGCCGCCACCGCGGACCTGCTGCCATCTATCCGCCGCATCTGCAGGCTTGAGTGCGGCCGCCGCGCGACAGACGGCGGGCGGACGCGCCGCTTCTTGCACTACTTTGACCAAATGGGACTGCATGCGGTGCCTTCGGGCCTGAGGACGCACATTTGTAAGAGTTTGATGTGATGTGAGAAGTGCATATCTACATTGAATTATCTGTGGTTAGCTTTGGATGCATGTGGGCATTAGCTTAGTCCGTTTGGAATGTGTAAGCTGATCGCGACGATTGTTATGTTCGTGAATTGGCTCTGTCGATCATCCTATATGAATAACTCATGCTCACATGTCATGGTTTCAAACTTTAAAGTTATGAAATTTGGTGGCACCGGTGTTGAGATTAGTCGAGCTGATGGTGGGTGACGCCGTAGTTTATATCAGTTATGGACAATCTGGATTAAATGTGTAACCTCGTCCATCGCCCCATATTTGTACAAAGTGGGAGTTATGACCAATGGAGGGACCTCACTGCCTCATCAGCTGCGAGTGATGCGTGGAAGAGTTCGAATGACAATAAACACTTCAAGAATACCTGACAAGTTCTTTTCACCACATGAGTCGGATGCATTAAACTCATTCGGCACGAAAAAAAAACATTGATGCCTGTCGCTGTCATTAAGCAGTCATGCGAATTATGAGTGTGCATTTATTTGCAGTGATAACGACCAGCGTTGCGCACCATAACACGGACACTGCCAACACAACACTGCATCTCACGATAAGGACGAATCCAGTTTGGGCCTCAATGAACTGGTCAGTGCCCACATTATCTCCTGCATTTTGTTCCAGTCTCAAATGAGCCTTGCACGGCTTCGTCTGTCTGCACTCAGAACTGTTCTGCAATTACATTATACTTCAAATGTGTTATCTACTTTTGACACGAGCCAGTCACCGGTCAGAACGAATTATGACTCCCGGGCTCGATTCCACCGATGAAAATACTAGTGAACTCGTGAACAATGTCCCTGAGTCGGGCCCTGAGTTTGGTCTGCCCAACTAAACGTTCTAACATCGCTTCCCTTCATATTCGAAATGTAGACACGAACGAACCATCCTCTTCAACATTTTCCTCTGCTACGAACATTCTCCCGCACTTGTCACAAAGTACACATAACAACAAACATGACTGTCCGAGTGCCACCTCAGTTTCCACCCGTCTCTCTCTCCAGAGCTGCACAGCAGCGGTACACGCACCCGACCTCTCACCACCCAGTTCCCTCTGACTGCTGACTCAGAGGTGCGGCAGCTCCTCCGGCCCCGTCTCCAACACCAGCGCACACTCTGGATCCACGTAACCCCTCGTGGTGACCTCAGGAGACGTCATCACGCCTGCCGCGAGCACCGGGTGGAACGCTGACCGGGCGGACGATAGTACCGGGGGCAGCGCACTGGCGGGCGGTGTGGAAGTCACGGCCGGCAGCCCAGTACGCGAGCGGGACTCATGGTCGCGGCGCTCCCTGGCGCGCCGGTTCTGGAACCAGATCTTCACCTGCCGGAGGACCGAGAGGCACAGGGTTAGCAGCGTAAATACAGTCCATCAGAAGGCCAGACAAGTGAAAACTGTTCAAAGACCAGCCCCGGCTGGTATACCAACCATTATTTGTGTGCGATGTGCACCTATGCACACTCATAATAGTGCTGATTCGCTAGTTATGTTCCCCGGCACATCAAATTTCAACTCGATCGAGCAATTAGTTTCATTTCTGATATACTAAAAAGGTGTGCGCGTGGCACGTGCCCACTGCCCATGTACCCAATACGTCCTGGCCTGCAGTGCAGTTGCAAGGTCCGACTGCAGCCGACCGGTCAGAGGTCACCGATCTAGGTACTCTCTAATTGGCAGTCTCCCGTCGGCCAGGCGGACTCTCTGATTGGCTGACCGGCTGACATGTCATGCGAGCGGTCCACCCGGACAACGGGCGGCCGGGATCAGTTGGCAGCCAGCAATGAGCACATCTGCATTCGGAAACTTTCCGTATAGACCGTGATAGTCTGAGACGAAGACGGTGATTGAGATCATTCTGTACGACATATCATAGGAGGGAACAAGGAACAGGGAAAGGGCAACCGGCATACCGGGCACTACACATTTTGACAGCGAACCAAGACAACTAATTTAAGGGATGAGATAAGCCCGTGTCTTTTTCTAAATAATCCCTGCATAAAACAAAAACAGCACTGGCCTGGGCTATCGGGTCAACAAGTTAGCGTGACTTGATATCTCCCGTAACAAATGCCGATTGGTTAACGGGCTTATGACTCGTGGGCGAAAAGGCTAATAATCCAACATGAAAACGAGTCAAACCATTTCCCCAAAAATGTCTGCAATGAACGCAAGTATCCACAAGTATTTACTAGTAATTAGCTATTTATCAGCGATATTTTCCCTAGACATGCTTATGTCTGCTGTAATGACTGAGCAGGTGACGATAATTGTGATAGGTCTGGGCAAGCCCCATCGCGTGAGCATTCTTCCGCAATATCTCTTTTCAAAGGACCAACAAAAGCGAAACAACGCGAGTCAGTGGGCAGAAAATTGGGCAGCTCAGCCCATCCAATGGCGGATCCAGCCCGCGCTCCAATGGAGTCCTCGTCCCCACTTCAATTTACTTTCGAACTACCAACAGTATCGTTCTTTCCTCGTGCTGGAGCACACCCTCCACCCGCCATACCAGCACTAGCAAACTATCTGGCGCATCACGTTCTCTTCTTTCTGTCCGTGGCGCTCTTCGCTGGGCGCGCGGCTGCGGCGCGGACCGCCCGCCCCGCCGCCCTGTCCCGCGGCACATTGTTATTGTCGAGTGCCGCGCGGCGGGCCGGAGAGCCAGCTGGCCGGACCGCCCCGGCTCTCTCATCCCTCTGTCGCCGCCTAATCAACCATCCAACCCATAAATAAACCGGCATTGACACGGCGGCCGCGTTCGCTGACAGCGTCCACAGCTCTAATGTACTATAAACAAGACGATAATCCCCCTATAAAATTACAGCCGCGGCCGCCGGCGGGCCGGGCCTCTTCACAAAGCGGCGATACACTGACGAGTGCCGACAGGCCGATCACAGCTCGCGGCCAAGTGGCGCCTGGGGTACCGCCTGTTGATGGGCAGTCAGCACCCATGGTCCCCACAAGGTCTGGTTTGTTCCCACTCGGGTCCGTCTCGAATCAGGCTCTGACCGAGCACGGCTCCGTTCTGTTCCGGCTTATTTCCGACCCGGTACCCGCATCGGTCCGTCCTGGCTCAATTCCGACTCGATCCTGCCTTTCTCTCGGTTCGATCTCCGCTCCATTCGGCTCAACCTCGGCTTGATCCCGGGTCTGTCTCTGCTCGATCCCACCTTGATCCCGGTTCGGTCCCTGCTCGATTCCGGCTCGATCCCTTCTCGGATCCCCTCTCGGCCCCGCTGAACAGCCGCGGCTGATCATCCAGCAGATCTTTCGAACCTCGATGAGCGCTAGGAATGCACCACACCGTCGCCGTCGTCGCCGCCGCCGCCGCCCCGCACCGTCGTGCCACGCGCTGAGTCCCGCTGACGGTCCGAGTGGCTGAATAGGGGCACGGGTCTCACCTGCGGACCGCGGCGCGGCTCTATGGCGCGGCTGAGGCGCCGTAATGGGTCGCCAGGATGATAACGATCCACCACTATCGGAGGACACGACTAATAACTGATCTCATTCGAGGGAGCGCCAGGCTCGCGGAATGTTCGCCCCCCAAGAGGTTAGTGCTAAATAATTATGGTGTATTTGTGGAGGTTTACAGAGCCTCCGCAAGCACACTATTCTATTGATCATTGGCAGCTGTTTTCGTGCCGTCACGAAAGCACATCAAGCATATAAAAAAGAGGGCTTATGACAGAAGGTGGTCAAAGATGTGCGTTGAAAATAGTAAAATGCACTGATTTTGTAGGTGTGAAAACACTGTACATTTTTTACCTGTTACATCCCCATTGCAATCGAACCTCATTTCTCTCAACCCCATTTCAATCAAAGGATGTAGGTAGTAGGTACTTAGAGAGGTACCTAATACGTGATAATGACGTCATGCTATTTTTTGGGTGGAAATTAGAAAAGCGGTTGTTACCTACGTGTTAGAAGAATTGCTAAAATAGTTTTGATGCAAATGGCAATAAAATAGATAAAAAACAAATTACATCTTCCTCTTTTATTTACCACCTTCTATTTACCTTTCTCTGGCCTTTATTCATCAGATGCAGACAAATCAGTTACAACTTCCACCACTGTATTTCTGAGACAGAAGCATATTTTTTAAATACCGAAATAAATTTTAAAATATGATCTTATGCGACCTGACCTTACAAAGCCCCTAGACAACAGTATATAGGTCAGGTAATGGAAATGGCTGCTATCGAATTATAGGTACCTAGCTACGTGTAAAATAACCTTTAACACATGCTTCACATGGCTTTCGTAGACCTCTTGCCAAAGGTGACCTCTTGTGGCATATACTTTTACCTTCGCTTACAATTTTACTTTCTCTTATGCGAAGGATGCAATGTCATTGAGAGCAGGTACCTTCTTCTGCAATAATAGTCACAAGCCAAGGTTTTCGATGGGAAGTATGGCCCATAAACTCAAACAACTCCATTTTACCCTTAACCTGACCGTCAACCGACATGACCTTATTTGGAAAATGTATTGTATGCATCTGCGACCTATTGGGAGTTTTCGATGGTTACCTTGCGCTGTGGTAATTGATTCGGAAGATAGCGAGGGACATAATCTGTGTTGCGTCCCCCTCCCCCCAGCAGGACTCAGAAGTTCAGGTGTTCAGCTGAAGACCACAGTAGGGCGCGTGTTAAACGAGCAACCCCAAAGAAGTAAAGAAGATTATATACACATCTCGCACAAGACCGACAAGACCAAACTACAGGGTATTTTTAGTTTCAATATAAATGTTTTTTTTTCTCAATTTCAGGCATTCAAAATGGATTAAAATATAACGATGTGGTATCAACTGGTCGTGATATCAGCTTTTAAGGCAAAACAATCGTCAAATATGAATACATGTACTATAGTCTGTTCCACGTAACTTCTACCTTCACTTAAAGATATGAAAGCTATTAAGCGCGTGCAAAATGAAGATATACTAAAAAGGAACGCCGCTAAATACATATTTTGGCGCAGACCTGCGCAAACTTGGCGCAGACATGATTGTCGAGACCTCGGGTCGAGGTGTCTGACATGACTATCCCTACAAACTTTCTAGTTTCTGTATAATATTTAGTTAGTATTTAGTAGCCAGAAGGCCTTTGCGTGCATTATATGAGAGCAGTGACGTACTTTAAAATCCGCCAGGGGGACAAAACACTCGAGGGCGTCATGCCGCGAAATGCGTTGTTGAGCCGGAAGGGTAATAAGCATGGACATTGGTCATGTAACATATACTATGATGTAGTTCTGGAAATATAAAATATAGCCGTACAATTTATTATAAAATAGACACAGTTCATTCAACACACAGTCCCATCAGACGGGCGGTGTCCACTGTTCAGGCTGCAGCACGCGTCACTCGTCAGTTTGATCACTGTAATTTACGATCTTCACCGCCCACTCTGCTTCCACTGAGCTGGTTTCCTTTGTAACGTTGGTACGTCTGGCGTTTTCATCACCTTGCTACAGCCCATCTTCCTTGCTTTCAGTAAAATACGAGTAAACATTATTCACTACTTGCCTGCGCCTTTGAGCCAAGAACCTTTGCTTGTTGAAGTTGGGAAACATAAGAAACAGGCCAAAAACGTAATTTTGCCAAGCTTCAAACAAGTAAATATTAAAACCTTTAAACTGCATTCGTATTCATTTACATATAGGCACTTTCAAATTTTTGATAAGCCATGCTATCGGCTGTCGGCATGTGTCTCGATAAAAATGCGTCTTCAGTGGCGCTTGATTTTTATATTTCAATTTTGCACGCGCTTAATAGCTTTCATATCTTTAAGTGAAGGTAGAAGTTACGTGAAACAGACTATACGTGAATTTTGAGCTAGTGGCACGTGCATCATGTTTTTATTCTTGCGCGAGATATTTGCCACGTTATCAGCAGTAGCAAGGTAGCATTTAGCCAGTGTATATGTGATGCCACCGTTCTCTCCTTGCCGAGCTCAGCGACAAAATGCTCTTTTACCAAAGAAGCAGGACACGTGAGTGGTGATCCTCAACCCTCGCCCTACGAGGGGGTCCTAAAACGACCCCCGGAGGTTTTCATTGCATAACGTTTTAATTAGCTCCTCCGTCTCAAATTTTGGCTAGCTGAGTTGACAACAATTATATGTTAGCGGACAAAATTGTATTGACATCAGTAGGATAGTTTTGGGAAAAATGACGTTTTGATGACGTCATGTTTCGCCATTTTCGGCAAAAAATGATAAATGTTTGTAAAATCGTATGAAATCAAGTTATCAATCAAAATGCAAACCGTAAACACTAAAAGAATGTAAATGACAATCGCTATAAGATGTCTATCTCGGATTTTACACACAACAAATATTTTGACTCCCAAAATTGAAAACAAATTGATTTTTATTGTTTAAACCCTATAATATCGAAATTGTCGAAGTTGTTCAAAAATCGGAATATATGTGATAGAACTACGTAATGGCAATGACTATACAAAATTTGAAAGCGACACCTTTATTTTTGACTGAGTGATTGCTATTTATGTACGCAAAAACAGTGACGTCATTTTTTGAAATCCCTTTTTGACTTTTTTGACCAGATACGAACAAATAAATAGCTTTTATGTAATTCGGAGGCAAAATTGATCTAGAAAACAGTATTTGTGTTTCCATTTATCAGGTTCTTAATTTGTATGTTTCTGGCAGTACAAAATCACTGTATTTTATATGTTGTCTACACTTCTGGCCATATATGTGAACCCGAAGCTAATACATTGACCTAGATCCAAAAAAATGAGATTCCGTTCGATTCCCCTCATAACTGGCAACATATTCCAGTATTCGGAGTCTCTCTATCTCTCTTCGTTCGGAAGTTATGCTAAGCGCTTTGTGTATATGCTGTAATGCAGCATGCATGGAAAATATCAACATTTCTGACGATATCCTTGACCATGGAGGTCATTTACTGAGCCAAACCTAAAAAAAAACACGATATATCACGGGATAGCTGATACTACGGCGAGTATTTTAACGACAACATAATCGTTTTATACTCATAATTTTGGCAGCGACGAACGGCTGAGTAAAACCATTATTTTGAGACATCGTCAATTTGAGGCCTGACCTGAGACATACAAATTAGACACCGTTAGATTCGGCTTACTGCAGGCAACACGCTGGTCTTTTCCGCGTTCCTCTACGATGCTTGGTTCAAAAGTTAGCAGGGGGGCCGTTTTAGGACCCCCTCCCCCCGTAGGGCGAAGGTGAGAAATGGGCGTAGGGCGAGGGTTAACATTAGCTTGAAAATGACATTGTCAAAATACAAACAATTTTCGTGATCAACGTTTTCCATGTAATTCATTGCCACATATTTGAGGAAATTCCCAATCAATGCTGAATCACATAATTCGAACCCATCACCAACTTCATCGGCATGAGAGCGAATTACGATGAAGGGCGCCTCTCCTGGGCGTCTAAATACTGGGGGCGCCACTGTCGAGTAATGTAGCACTAGCGTCCCTCGAGTGGTGAGTGCCGGCTGCAGTCATCTGCATCCGAAACTGATGCCTGCTTTAGACCGGAGTTAATATTCACCAAGACAAGTTCGGCTTGAAGGCGACTGGCCTGCCTCGACTTACAACCCCTTCGTTATTCTAAAAGGCACCTAAGTGCTATTTTACCCATATTATTTCGATATATAGTCGAATTAAATATGAAATTGTATGTTGGAATTATATTTGAGTTCACATATTTTTTAATAAAGATAAACAACTTGCAAAAGTCTCCCGAACGGTTGCCCAGGCGCGGCCGTGGCAACTTTCAGGCTGCCCCGGCCACGGCCGGGACAGTCTCAATCCAGCCTGTCGGGCTGGATTCTCCACCCGTCTTCAGAAACATACACATCGAGACGTGATCAAAGCAAATATCCACAGCAGTTTGTGCCAGTAACTCACTGAAAGACGTTCGTTGGTGTCGGGGGCGACATCATCTTGTGGAGGGGCGCACTATACCTGACAAGGGGCGGCTTGTCATGTTCCAGGGGCACTGTAAGTCCAATCTGCACTCTCTGGGAGGCGAAATGTTCCCCAACAAAGGCGGCTTGTATTCTCTTGAGGCGCACTTTGGTAGTGAAGAGTGACATAATCTGATCCAGGGTGTACATCCCCTGGCAAGGGCGGGATTTTATGTTCCAGGGGCGCTATCGCTGCCAAGGCGCTATCGCTGCCTTGGGGCGTGCGTAGAGCGCGTATATCACCGAGAGGGCGGCTCATTTTTTAACTGTGGTGGCAAACTGGGTGCCGCTGCACAGAGTGACACTCTTCATAGTTTCGAAGGTGGCATGATGCCTTCCTAGGACAACATGTCGCGCTCTGAGGCGGCATATTGTGCCCTGAGGGCAACACAATGTCCTTCGAGGGCGGCATGATGCCTCATATGGGCGGCATGCTACGCTCTGGGTGACATGATACCTTCAAAGGGCGTGATGAGGCCTTCTAAGGGCGGCATGATGCCTTCCAAGGGCGGCATGTTGCGTTTCGAGGGCGGCACAATGCCTTCCGAGGGCGGCATGATGATTTCTGAGGACGGCATATTGCGCTCTGAAAGCGGCATAACGTGCTCTGAAGGCGGCAAGATGCCTTCAGAGGTCGACAAGACACTTTCTCAGGGCGGCACAATGTTTTCTAACGGAATTCATTCCACGGAATTACGGCATTCCACGAGATTTCGACTAGTCGAAAACACCCTCACCCCTCACTTTTTGTTCAAAATTGGTATATGTGGTTATTTTAGGCCCTGAATTCAGGTTTTTCAATATTACCTCGATCTGGCCTCAGGTTCTCGAGTTATAGCCTCGGGCATTTTGGCAAGGTCACAGCATATGTACTTTTGGGGGCCAAAATAGTTGATTTGTCTTTCCCAAATGTCAAAAGAAGTTATGTGACTGAATTCGAAATTAAACAGAGAATCGACTTCTGTTTTTTGTGTGACCTTGAATGACCTTGACCCCATGACCTCGTGACTTTTTTTCGTTTACCTCGTGTGACCCCGGGTATACCTCTGATTTCGAATGTCAACTTTGCAAAATATTCGTCACTCGTTGTCTAACAATACAACAAATAAAAAAAGAGGCGTTTTCCACTAATTTTCAAATTGTGCGTCGATATACGTCCATGTCTTATAATTAACCCCCAGGGAAGAAGAACGGGCACATATCTCGGAAACTATTTGACCGATTTGAACGGGATCTTCACTATTCAATCTGGCGTGATCAAAAGTAGTGTCGTATCAAATTTTATTTATTTCGGTCTAATCTAAGTGGATAAAATTAGACCAAAGCAGGTAAATATCGATGCAGATGACGTCATGCTCCCAATCTATGGGACTAATTTAAATAGTTTCTTCACCCTTTGAAGTGGCTTGGTCCAAAACTATTCCAAATTAAATTGTATCGACTTTGATTTAATCAAAGTGGACTAAATTGGACCAAAACTGCCCAGAATCGTTGCAAATGACGTCATTCTCCAAACCTATGAGACTGATTTTGACGGGATCCTATTCATTCGATCTGGCTTGGTTTAAAAACATACCATACTGAAATTTACCCACTTTGAGCCAATTTAGGTGGATTAACTTGGACCAAAACCAGCAAATATGGTGGTTCTGGACCGATTTGGTCCATTTAAAGGGTGATAGTGATAAAGAACGTTTAAAGTCGAAAGAACTAGTAGCAAAAGTATTGGTATAACCTGCAAGTTTACAACTATATGAAACACCCTAAATGTCATCATCATCATCATCATCATCAAATGTGGACCAAATATGACTAGAACCACCGAAATTGTTGGTTTTGGTCCAATTTAGTCCACTTATATTGGTTGAAAGTGCATAAAATTAAGTATGGTATGTTTTTGAACCAAGCCAGATCGAATAAAGAAGATCCCGTCAAAATCAGTCTTATAGGTTTGGAGCATGACGTCATTTGCAACGATTTAGGGCGGTTTTGTCCAATTTATTCCACTTAAATTAGACCAAAGTCGATACAATTTAATTTGGAACCGGCTATGGACCAAGTCACATCAAATGGTGAAGACCCTATTGAAATAATGGTCCCATAGGTTTGGAGCATGACGTCATCTGCATCGATATTAACCTGTTTTGGTCTAATTTAGTCACTTAGATTTGACCAAAATAAATACAAATTGATACGACACAACTTTCGACCACGCCCGATCGAATAGTGAAGACCTCGTTCAAATCGGTAAAATAATGTACGAGATATTCGGGAAACAAAATTGTCGAAATGTCGTGGAATGCCCGAAGGGCGGCACAATGCACCCTGAAGGTGGCGCGTACCTTCCAAGGGCGGCGATGCACCTTCTGAGGGTGGCGATGTAACTTCCGACTTCCGATGGCGGAAGGTACTGTGGTGGCAAAATGGCATCACTGGGAGGAATTCTTCATGACTGGGGAGGCAATTGCCTTCCCAGTTATGAGTTAACATGTTAAAATACGCCCTGCTACGGAGTTGTTGCTTAAGGGGGCGCATTATGGGCACTCCCCTAATTTGTTGATCTGCATACTTTAGGCCCTGCATCTGTTTTTTTTTCTTAAAATTAGCGTGGAAGGACAGTTCATAACGATCTCAGTTCCCAATCATACAGCTGTAGGTATACAATGGAGTTAAAAGTAATTACAATTGAAAGTTAAATATAAGATCAGCACTAGAAATCGAAGTGGATTGAATTCGTTTAATTTTTAGTGGAATGATAATGTCTGGCCAGGATGAAGAACTTATGGTCAGAAAGTGTACCCAGTAACTTTGAACTTGTGATTAGCCCCTGCAACAAAGCGGGCATTATATTATTCTATTTAGGTTTTATTCCACTAAGTCCTTTAACCCGCGCGGCGTAGGGGTCTCCAGCCGAACGCGCGGCGTAGGGGGTAAATTTTACCCCACCGGTCGTATCTTCCGAACCATAGGCCGCAGCGAGACGCGCAAGCCGGCAATCGATAGCCACGAAAAAGTTGTCGAGCCATAATAATTTTTGTTGACCTGGAGGTCACATGTGACGTCACAGGTCAGGTCAAAGGTCAAATTATAGGTTCTCGACTTG
>JARBER010213280.1:0-21395 GCA_030265075.1 Balanus glandula | reverse complement strand
CACTGAACTCTATAAAGGTTTTATGTAAAGGCGGACACACACTAGGCGAATCGATTTGGCAAGTAATTTCCACAATATCACTGCAATATTCCGCTGGCAGATATGGAAAAAGCTGGGCCGGCACAGTTTTTTGTGGAAAGCCTCAGCATTATCACTGGAATTGATGTGCTGAATTGCCTAGTGTGCTGCCGCTTTGAGGGTGGTGTACAGGCAACATAAATGATTGTTGGGATTATTCAATACTTACCTGCCTACCTATTTACTATTACTTACCATTTGCTGTTTATTGTATACCATAAAACAGTTTTGAGTTTTTTTTTATTCATAACTCAAAATATAACACCAGCACATAAATATGTTTTTGCCATTTTGTGAGATTCTGGTTGCTCTCTATTTTTGACTGTAAGCAGGTATTAAAAAATGTCTAGTATTTGTTTGTATTGTTTTCCTCACTGTCCCTTAGCAATCCACTGTTTGGTATTAAGGAACACCATTGGTTTTTGTGTCATTGTTCCTTGAATCCTCATATATTGGTCTTAGGAGACACAAAATATGTTTAAAAAAAACAGTGTTTTTCTACCCAGAAAGGGTAATGATTGAGCATCACAATGGGGGCATTCCACAACAAATTGACCAACGCTTGACACCCTACCATTTTTGATTTTGATGAAAACTTGTCTATGGGGTTATCTGGTGCCCTGAAGCCGATGGTAATAACGCTAGATCCCTATTGCTAATGGCTTCGAAGATATAGCATTGGGTATTTTAAAGGGGTCACTGTGCAGAGCAGTTTTTGAAGGGCTGTAGCTCCTAGAAACAATTAAAACACGTTGTACCTATATATTGTTGTGACCACAATGAACCAAGCAACAATTTGGCTATCTCAGATTTGAGAATGTTATAATTTTTATTTTGACAATGTCATCAATTTTTTTTAATAGTAATACTCCTAGTACATTAAAAGTTGCTATTTGTATTGCTGCTTTGATGTGCCCAAACAATTATGCTTTCTCAGGAAAAATCAAAAATGTGTTCTTTCTGTAAATATTTTTTTTTTATGAAAATTCCACTTTACACGCCTTGTATGGTACTTCATTCAGTAAATCATCCACAATGCAGATCGGACTTGGAGATTGCATTAATATCATTGCTCGTCACAAGATGAGGCTGGTGGTGGCAAATGTTAGGTTCCCGGGTCAACCGGTGACCCCTGGGGTCACGGTTATTGATCTAAAAAGAATAACTTTTATTCAACAGATACAGGAAATGATTTATGGCAGCTACAAATAAAAGACTAAAAGCAATGGAATTGTTTCAGTACATTTATTCCACTGATACCTCTTTTTTTAATTACCAAATGATTCGAAACATAAAATAGTGTTTACTGAGTATAATTAACACACAGAAAAAGGAAAGCTAGAAAACGACATCCTTATTAGCGATCCTTATCCAAAGACTTGTCAGCCAACAGCACAAGTCCGCCCCTGTAGCTCAGTCGGTAGAGCGCTGGGCTTGTGACCCAACCGGTAGTGAGAGCCCGGTTCGAGCCGCTTCGGCGCTCGCTATTTGCTCCAGACTGGGATGGCCTGCGGTCGGTGGCAGCGGCCGCAGTGAAGGGCAGTTGACGTCTGTGAGCAGGGCGGACCGTGTCCGGCTGTGTGGGCACGTTAAACTTTCGCCTCTAAATCCTCCCGAATACCTGGAATTTCCTGATCGGATGGTAGGGGCAAGGGTCTGCGCAACAAGCTCTGCTTAGCGCGGGCTCTGACTTCGTCAATCCGACCATTCAAAACGTTCAGACTAAATTTATAAAAAAAAGTCCGTGCTGACTTTGCTCGCACACATGATAGGTACGAGAGAAAAAATATTTCAGGTGCTGCTTGATTAAAGCTATTGCTGAAGGTATATTTAACGCCACCATAGCTCTCGCAGTCTTTTCCGTCAGAAAAAGTTTGTAAACATCTGTCACCCTAAGGATTTTATCATTGTGAGTGAAACAATGTTGGCACTGCGCATATAGTGTTGTCCTTTATCGCCCGATGTGGATTGTGGCGTGTCTTTCCCCCGGGGGGAGACGGCACGTGACCAAATTTGGAACTGGGATGTTTACCATGGTGTTATCTTCTAATTTAACACGCAGCGGCCATTACAAAATTGTAGAATTGCGGGGATAAACACATTTTTCTTATTTGTTTTCTGGGACGCCAAAATTGTTATGCCTCACGCTAAGAAGAATTGAATGAGGTATCTTTTGAGTCCCAAAAATGTATATATCCCGCTGGTTTTATATGTTTTTCGGGGCTTTGAACATCGGAAGCTGGGAGCCTCGACTCGCAGTGGTGACAACAAATGACGCAAGTAGACAATCTGATTAGTACTTCCTCTTCATTCCATACACTGACACAACAATCTACCAGTAGCTACATACCTTGATAAGAAGGACAACTTCACCAGAGATGTACTCATATAAAGGTTAATTATATGCGGCGTGTAATGACTGTTCAATACGAGATGATAGCTTCCGTTTTTTACGAAGTTTTTCCTTTTTCTTTATTGGGCTGCACAGTTATCTGTAAAATAGTGAATATGTTTGAAGCCAGGGACGTCTTTACGAATTTCAGTAATGACTTCCCTGCTGAACGCATGGACCATGGTTTTGTCGTGTTTGGTTTCACTATTTTACAGACGGCTGTGCAGCCCAATATAAAAATAAGAAAAACTTCATAAACATCTGTCACCACCAAGAGGACTTTGGTGTTCCGTGTGAGTGGAATTTTTTCACGACTGCGCATGGAAAGGGTGCGTGCGACGGCATTGGCGCCGTCGTGAAGCGAGCGGTTTACCGTGAAAGCTTGAGACGTCCCATGCGTGACCGAATCCCCGATGCTCAGGCCATGTTCCGCTACCTCACTGATAAGTTTTTGTCAAAGATCAGGTTCATATTTGTTTCAAAGAAAAAAGTGGAAGAAACTGCAGTGGCACTGCGTGATCGATTTTCAACAGCCATGCTTGTGAAAGGGACGAAAAGTTTCCACCGGTTTACACCAGTGAGCCTATCTTCCGTCATGGTTCGTGACCTGTCAGCAGATGACAGTGGTCAGATTAAGTTATGTGCCAGTAGGAAAAGACACGCCCCATCGGGGCGATAAAGGGCAACACGCACCCTGTATGCGCAGTGTCAAAAAAGTTTCACTCACAAGGATACAATCCTTAGGGTGACAGATGCTTACAAACTTTTTCTGACGAAAATGACTGCGAGAGCTATGGTGGCGTTAAATATACCTACAGCAATAGCTTTAATCAAGCAGCACCTCCTAAAATATTTCTTCTCTCGTATCTTATCATGTGTGCGAGCAAAGGCAGCACGGATTTGTGCTGTTGGCTGACAAGTTTTTGGATAAGGATCGCTGACAAGGATGTCGTTTTGTAGCTTTCTTTTTTCCGTGTTTAATTGTACTCAGTGAACGCTATTTTGTGTTTCGAATCGTTTGGTTATTAAAAAAAGAGGCATCAGTGGAATAAATGTACTGAAACAATTCCATTGTTTTTTTTGTCTTGTATTTATAGCTGCCATAAATCATTTTCTGTAGCCGTTGAATAAAGGTTATCCTTTTTAGATCGATAACCGTGACCCCAGGGGTCACCGGTTGACCCGGGACCCTAACATTTGCAACCACCAGCTTCATATTGTGACGCGCAACGATCTTGATGCAATATCTAAGTTCTTTCTTCATTATGGATAATTGACTGAATAAGGTACCATACACGGTTCAGACTGGACACAGCTCGGACTGGACACGGCTATTTATTTATGGTTTGATAAAGGCCTGTGGCTGAAATATTACCAAATACAAGCATTTTTGATAAGTTAAGATTTTATAAAACTTCGAGGAAAAGGTCATGCTAATTAATTTTTCAAAGTTAAGCTCATACGAAGCTTATTACAATTAAAAGTAAATATTGCCTTAGCAGTGATAAATTAAACAATAAACATGTCCAAATCGAGATGAGTCGGTCCGGTTCAAGCACAGTACATTAGAGCCCTTCATGGAATGGGAATTCCCATTGGAATTCCCATGGGAGTGGAAATGGGATGGAAATGGGAGAAACTTTGGGGAATTCATGGAAATGGAACGGATTTGGGTTGGAATGAGACTCATCATATCATTGTTTAGCTCTAAAAACCGTTAAATATGCTGAATTTTGTGAAAATGGGATGGAAATGGAAGTCCAATTACAAATGGATATAGAACGGAACGGATTTTGATCTGGCTGAATGGGATGGAATGGAATTGGAGCTGAAAACATGTCCCATGAAGGACTCTACAGTACATTCACCCTTAACCCTGATCTGCGCCTACTTTGCGTTATGTGTAGGCCGAGCTGTGTCCAGTCCGAGTTATGCTCTGTCCTTGATAATTAATTTTTCAATTTGTATAATTATGTTCCTCGCATAAGCACTGAGCTCTATAAAGAGCTTAACTTTGACGAGCAGAATGCTCGAGTTTCATCGAGATATATCGCCACTCAATCAATGCTAGGCGCTAGCCCATTTCCCGGTTATAGACCTGTGTCCCGTTAACCAGTGAGAGGCGATGTCCATTTGGTGCTCCACTACTATAACAATGACAGTGGCATACCATCGGCTAACCTAAAGTATGACACTTACTAAATGTGACACACAAATTAAACTGAACCACATGACACACCAGAATGTCATGAGCTAAAACGGGACCATCTGATTGAAGCCATGAAACCGAACCTAACCGGAGAATTGATCACTTTGCTCTGCGATCTGCCTGGTCATGCCTCCACCGGGCGCCAAATTGTTCTGCCGTGATGAAGTCGTCCAGGCGAGACGGCATCGACAGACCAACGAACGGTCCGATGGTGCAGCTCACATACCCGGACCGGCCATCTGGACTCTGAGGACGGCGGAGACGGCACCAGGGCCGTGCACCCGGGCCCTGCACCCGGCCCTGCACCCGGCCGCTCTGTGCACCCCGGCCGGACCGCCGCCGCTGCCGGGACATCAGACGTGCGACGCCGAGCGGCCGCCGCCCGGACCGCCCGGACTGCCCGGACCGCCACGGGCCAGAGCGTCGGCTTCATGACATCTGCCGGCCGCCGCCACCACTGCCGCCACCACCAACACCGCCGGTTGGAGAGGTGGGAACCACGGCAGAGTTGTGGCAGGCTGCTGGGAGCCGGCCGGGAGCGAACCGAATTAACGGCGCCGGCGTGACGCCGTGATCCCACGCAGTTGGGATGGATCGTCTCAAATGGAGGAGCCAGAGCTGCTTCGACGCGCGCTGCGCTCACTTTCGTCAGAATTGCGAAAAATTTGCAGCTGCCATGACGTCGGGTAACTTGTGTCGACAGCGGCCTGTTACGGAACGTGATGATTTATGTGAGGTATTTGTGGTCGCGGATCGCTCCAGACAACACCCGGCACCGGCTGATGCTCCGGGCTCTTGGCCAACACCCCAGTTGCATGCATTTAGCACGCTTAGAAACTCTGATGTAACATAAATGTGCATCATAAATAGTACAGTAGGTAATGATGCACATTGCGCTTTGTAAGTGATGTCATATGTATATCAGCTTCACTGTTCGTACCCATTAAATATGAGTACTGTTTATTTAGAAGCAGCAGCCAGTGACGATATGAGCGAGGTTGTCTTTTTTCAACTCTGAAAAAGGTATTTTTGTGTTGATGTTTCTTTGTCGACATTCATCAAATGACCTTATGTAAAATACTTATACAGCACTTGAAAAGAATGCTGACACACTACAAAGTACAGTAATTGGTCCTTATGGGTGAATTAATGCAGCACTGTGGATATTAGAGACAGCGTCCATGGCACATGACCCCGGACTACATACTCTGTACTCTGGCAGCCAGCGTCCTCAGCGTTAGGCCATGGTGCCGTGGCCAGTCGGTGATAACTCATTGGACCGGCTCGTCCGCCGTCAGAGCCTGTCAGGCGTTACCGGGCCGGCAGCGGCGGCGGCGGGACAGGGCTCTGCAGCGGTGGCGGCCGGCTCTGACCGTCCCACGCACGCTCCGTGCGTCCACCTCATCACACAGCCGCCGCCCATCACCACACACCGCTGACCACCGCACACAGCCCGCCGAGACGGTGGGAAGCTGACCACTCCCCGGAACCGAGCGGCACCGCCCGGCAGACCGGACCAGATGCCGACGGGGCGCCGCTGTGCACACTGCAAACATCACCCTCCGCCCATGTGTAGCTCGGCGAGGATAGGGCCGCGTGGGGGCGGAATTTCATCGGGGCTTTCTGCTCACTCCGCGGAGACGGGAGAAAGTGGTTGCCGACAGTCGGCGGTATGCAGACTGCCGCCGGCGGCTGCGCCTTTCTGACTCGGCTATCGTCGCCGCTTTGATCGCCGCTTGATCGGCGTTTCATCTGCAGGGAGGGGTGGCCGACCGGCGCGTGAGCCCCCGCGGGCACAGACCGAGAAAGTCGCCCGCCGGCGGCCGGTTCGGGTTTTTGTAACGCTGACTGAGGGCCAGAGGAGGCGATGCTCGCTTGAAATGCATGGCATCGCTCGGCGCCGGTCGCCCGCTGTCCGCCACTCGCTGGCCGGCCGGCGCTCGTCGCTCGACACAACTTTCTCGGCGCTTAATCATCGCGCTTGCTCGGTCGCAGTGCCGGTAACTGTTGTGTTTACCATGAGACTGCACTCGGGAAACCCTACTGCGGCGACACGTCTCCCCGGTTGGTGGAGACGGGGTCGCGTGGGACGAACACGGCTCCCCGCGGCAGGGAAACGGCGGCGGACCGGCCGTCCCCGCGCACGCGCCCGCGCCCGGCGGGGAGCCGTTTCCTGCACTGTCGCTGACAGGCGGCGGCGACTGAAGCCGGTTTCTCTTCGGTCTGATTGACGACTCACGAGTCACTCTGACCCGGCGGTGACCCGGGGAACATCTACTGACCCGCGCTGACCCGCCTTGTAACACCGCGCCGCGGATCGTGTACCACTCGGGGCGTCTCTCGGCTGACAGACCCGTCAGCCGGCGGCGGTTTCGGGCCGGAGTTCCGGCGACACCGGACGGGAGAGTGGCGATACGCCGCCGGCGGAGGATGCGACCCAGCCACGCGACGGGCCGCCAGGGTCACCAGGGTCGCCAGGGTCACCGCCGGTCACCGGGAGTCACCGACGATCACTCAGAGTCGGCGGGGTCACCGGGCGGCCGACCCGCGGCAGCTGTCAGGTCGTTCCGCGGCGGTGAGATGACGTGGCTCGTGTCGTTCTCAGAGAATGAGTGTCAGCAGGGCGGCTGGTGCCTGCATGAGTGGCTGTGTTGGCCAGGAGGCGTTACCTCGCGGCAGAAGACGATGGTTAGTGTATAAGCTAACGGTGAGCTGGGAAGCCCAACGAGGCCATCCCAGATGAGCGCCAGCAAGATTTATGTGGGCATTTACGGGTTAAACGAGCCTGAGAGCTGGAGTGCGATGATAACTGCTTTCTGTCGTTGGTTATGAGGTAATTCATGCTCATTGCTTCATGCACGGGTGCTACGTGTCCCAGTAAATGGTACCATGTGGTTAAAAACAAAGCTTTGCTTGATTGAAAGCGATAGATGTACCGAAAGAAAGCCTAGCAAATTCAGTGTCATGAAAGTTGCAAAATATGTATCAACGTTTTCAGCTATTGGCCTCTGAAGAAATTAATTAGTTATTACTGACGGTGATTGGAATAATTGCATAAGCTGTATTTAAGCTTGATTTGTATGTAAGTGTAGAACGTGCAAAATAGCATTGTTTCGGACTTACTGTGCGGAGAGTCAACATTGTAGTCTGCTGAGTGGTCATCCTCCTCTGTCGCCGCTCCATCCTCAGCGGTCGGCAGCTGCATCTCTTCTGACGGCACGGCGTCCGGTGCCTCACGTGGTGTGAAGTCCGGCATATCCGCCTCCTCTACTCCTGTCCGCTCCAGGTCCTCAAACTGCCGCTCCACCTCACTCACCCAGACCGGCCGGCTCTGGGAAGACAGCTGACCCGGGCTGACCTCAGCCGGGGCCGGGGCAGTGGCAGTGGCCGGGGCCGGGGCCGGAGCCGGGGCCGGAGCCGGGGCCGGGGCCGGGGCCAGGGCCGGGGCCGGGGCCGAGACCGGAGCCGGAGCCGGGGCCGGGGCGCGGAACGGTGTCGGGAAGATCCCGCCGCTGCTCAGGCTGTTCACAGAGAGCACCTTGGAGCGAAGAGCAGCCACCTGCGCCTCGATATCGTCCACGGATGGCATCTCCGGGGCAGGGACCGACGGCATCTCTGGGGCGGGGACCGGCGCCATATCAAGGACAGGTGCCGGGACAGAGGCGTGCAACGTGACCGGCTCGGGGTCAGCTCGACAGTCGACGGATTCCTCGATAGAGCTGGGTGCCGACTCCACCTCCACCACGGAAGCTCGGAACAGCGGCATGGCGGCCTTCTCTGGGGTAGAGCTTGTCTCTTCCTCCTCCGACGGGGTCACCGTCCCCTCCGCTCCTGTGGGTGACGTCAGGTCGGAGACAGCGACCTCGATGTTCTGTGCGGGTGTAGATTGTATCTCTCCGTGTGTGTTCGACACCTCCTCAGAGGTCTCTGTAGCGCAGACCACTTCCGAAGCGGAGACGTGCAGCTTAATCGATTGTATGGCTGCAGTGATGACCTTGCTTTCAGCAGGGGCGTCGACCTCAACTGAATGGTCTTCAGCAGAACGCTCAACGATGCTGCTCTCGGTCCCTTCTGCTTCAACAGCTAATACGTGTTTATCTGCAATGTTCAAAGCACTTTCGTCCTTTTGACGACTCTGAGCGTCATCGGCAGCTACTTCTGTGTCATTCTGACATATCAACTCCGAACTTTGTCGTTCGATTTCCACATTTGCAGACACGTTGACACTTGTATGCAAAGCGTCCTGGGCGACTGACTCCTCGCTAAATGTTAGTCCTGTCTCGTCGCCGTCACGTTCTCTCACCTCACTACTTGCCGCAGCGGCACCGTCTCCCTCCTCCTCGACCTTCTGATCCTCTTCTCTTCCCTCCTCCTCCTGCTCTCCCTCGTCTCCCTCCTCTCTCTTCTCGGCTGGGTCGGTCGGCCGGTCGCCGCCGTCGGCGCGGTCCGTCTCTGTCTGCGCGTGCGGCCCGGCCCGGCGATCGGTGGCGACTCCGCCGGTCGGTCCGGCCCAGGCGTGGCCGCGCTCCGGTCGCGGATGGCTGGCCACGGCCGGACCACCGCAGCCGCTGCTGCCGGCAGCAGACGTGCTGAACTCGGACGTGCAGGCGGCGAGGGTACCGGGTCCCGTCAGGCTGGAATCAGTCAGGCTCGGCTCAGCCGTGTCCAGATCGACCGGAATGGGCTCAGTCACGGTTAGATAGGTCTTGTCAAGATCAGCTTTATCGGACTCGGCCGTGATTGTTTCAGCCGGATTTGCATTGACCATGCTGAGGTCAGCGGAGCTGAGCTCAACCGAGCTAGCATCGAATGTGCTAGGATCGACTGTGACAGGCTCGACCGTGCTAGGATCGACTGTGACAGAGTCGTCCGAATCTAGACTATCCGTGCTGTATTCGTCCGAGATCGACTCGCCCGTTATATGTTCGTCTGCACTAGGCTTGCTCGGGTAATTCTCGTCAGTGTTACATTGGCTCTTGCTGGGATCCTCGGACTCATCCGTGATTGGCTGGCGCATTCCGAGATTATCCGACTCATCTATGCTCTTATCGTTGGTGATCGTCTCGTCATCGTTTAACCCGTCCGTAATCGGCTCATCAATTTTAGCTTGATCCAATGGAACTTCGTCCCCATCTGGTTTTTTCATCTCGCTCAGTGTCAGCCTGATCCTGTTGGGTTCAACGACGCTGAAATGACCCGTGTTCGACGCACTCAAACCTGAGTCAATATCGCTTATCTCCTGCGGCTCATTTGACACCAGCTCCACCGTACTGATGACACTCGTGCCGTGCTCATTAGTGTTGACCTCCACCTGGCACTGGTCGGAGGTCACGGCCCGGTCTCGGTCCCCGGTCTCCTCGGTCTCTCGCTCGGCCACGCCCCACGAGCCGTCCGGACAGATCTGGATCACCTGAGCGCCGCTGACGGTGACCTCGCTGTCCACGGGCAGCAGTCCACTCGCCGACGGAACGGCCCTGCGCGTGGCGGGGGGCGTGTCTGTTGTGACGGAGGGCGTGTCGGTGCGGGCGTTGGGATGTGTGACCGCAGCAGTAGGTGGTGTGACGGTGGTGACTGGAGGTGTGACGGTAGCACACTGCGCCGGCCGCTGCAGCAGCTGCGGCCTCTTGGTGAGCGGTCTGGGGCGCGGCGGCAGCGGCTCGGCACGCTCCTCAGGCACGCACTCGAAGCTGGTCTCCCCGCGGAGCTCGGTCGGCCTCTCAGCGCCCGGCGGGGGCTGGTCTGTGACGGGGTCGGAGCGGGCCGGCAGGGCAGGCGGCGGCTCCTCGTCATCCTCCTCCGGGATGCTCTCGCTGCTCTCAGTCGGCAGGCTGGTGACGATGGCCTCGGCCCTCTGACTGGCCAGCGAGACGGTGCTCCGGCTGTCAGTGACCGCGGGTTTATCCGTCTGTGTCGCGGGCGGGTCGTCGCTGAGGAAGCTCGTCATTGGAGGTCGCTGCTCCAGGTCAGAGCTCACGGCGTCAGCTGACTCGGCGGCCAGAGCAAACATCTCCTCCTCCACCTCGCCCGTGTTGGACGACGGCTTTTTGTAGTCCTTCAGATCCAGCTTGTCGACGTATTTGCTCTTCTTTTTCTTCATTAACGCGTCCTCTTTTTTGATGGCCTCATTGCGCTTGAATTCTTCAAACGCCTTGGCAATGTCCAGCCTGGCATTGCCGAATCCGGGCAGTGAGAATGAACGGTCTGGAGGCTTCGGCGCCAGCTTTTTCTTCTTTGGCTCGATCTTCTCTGCCTGCATACTAGCCTTCTTGGCTTCTAGTTTCTTCTTCAGGTCGTGCTGCAGTGATTTCGGGGCGGACATTTTGATCAGTGAGGTGGACAGTTTGGCCGCACCTGACGCCGCCGCCGGAGTCGGCAGCGGCGGCGGCGGCGGAATCATCCCAGGCACCACTGCCACGCGCTCCACAGGTGCCGTCACGTCCGGCTTGTCTGAAGGCACGCTCAGCGAGTGCGTCAGCTTCGGTTTGGAGCTCTCCTGCGGCTCCTGCGGTCGCCCCTTCTGCAGCGCCTGAGCCACTGCCTTCCGCGCCATCTGGAACGCCATGGTGTCGCTCGCCTTACCTCGTCTCTTTTCTACACTTCTTTCCGCCGGTACACTCTTCTCCACATGTGTCGGGGTGGAGATCTTGCTCGGCTCCTGCTCGGCTTTGATGCCGTTCGTCTTCTTCTGCAGCATCTCCTGCAACTGCGCCACGAACGAGGGCGGCATTCTGTTCTCGATCTCGGAGGCGGGTCTGTCGTCACCCCTGGCTGCGGGGAGCTCCAGCTTGGGTCGGTCCACTCCACCCTGCCTGCCGGCCGGCGGCAAGCTCACTGCCTGACCCAGCGCCTTCTTGGCGCGCACCATGGTGGTGGTGACTGGTGGCGGCGGCGGCAGCGGCGGCGGCGGCGGGATCCCGGCGCGGGGCGGCGCCACCGTCTCGGCCGACGTCAGCGCCCTCTGCGACGCTCCGCACTCCGATCCGGACGACTCCGAGTTGGGGCTCAGCTTGGCCGGCGAGTCGCCCGACGCGTCCGAGGAGCCGGACGTCGGCGACTGGTACGAGTCGTAGCCGTGGTCGGAGCGCACCTCCACCTCCAGGTGGCCGTAGGTCGGCTCGGAGACGCCGGTCGGCTTCGGCGGCAGGCTCGGCACCGCGCTCAGTGGCGCCTCCCCCACACCGAGGTTCTCGTAAATCGGCGCCTCGTCCGTCTCATCCGGCTCCTCGAGCAGCATCCCGTTGGCGTAGATGGGCTGCTCGAGCGCGCTGTTCTCATACAGCGGGCCGGACAGCTCGTCGTCCGTGTCGTCATTCTCATACAGCGTCTGCAGGTCCTCAGCGATGGTGGCGCCACCGTCGGCGCCGCGGCGCAGCTCGCTCAGCGTTTCGTAGATGGGCGGCTCGCTCTCCGGCTTGGGGTAGGGCACGACGCCGCCACGCAGCACGCTGCGGCAGCCGGCCACGTCGTAGCCCTGCATCTGCGTCACCACGCGGATGTACTGCGACACGGCCGGGTCGAGGGTGCGGGCGGCGGCCGGCGCGTGCACAGCCGGCACCAGCGGCCCGCTGCGGCGCTTCTGCGGCACCTCCGGGTCGTCGGCGGCCAGCGGCGGCTCCCACTGCGGCCGCAGGTCCAGGTCGGGCTCCAGCGCCTCGTCGTCCGGGGAGTGCGGCTCGCCGCCGTCACCCTCCTCCGCGTCCTGCCGCAGAACACACGCCGCGGTCAGAAACGGGCCGAGACCGGCAGGACAATGCAGCTGACATCACTGCGGTTACATGGGGGTTAATATGTCAATATCATTGCAGTTTAATACATCAGATTCACAATGTGAAATGAGTTCAAACTAAATGAAGCGAAATGCACAAGATGAAACATGTAAAGGAAACACAAAACGTTTTAACAATTTGGTCGTTTGTAATCAATGCAAGTATTGTGCAGGCTGTCAACTACATTTTCTTATAAAGGATGGATTGTTTATTCAGGCGTGATATTTGCATTTTATCATAAATTTGTGCATTTAGAGAATGAACACAATTTAACAATAAGGATTGGCACATATTTTATTATAAGCATTGAAACTAAGACTACAGTTTTGTGAAATTTCCATAAAAATCTTTACGAAAATATGTGTCAAATTTCACGAACACCTTATCAATAGAAGCTTGTCAAATAACCTCTTAAAACGAAAACAAAATCAGTGGCATCCGCTTCCGAAATTTTCACCCAACACATGCTTTACATAATGAAACATAGATGTGTGTTTCGAGCATCACTTCTGTCTTATCATTAGATCTAAATGACACACAGATGTCTGCTGTTCCAGATGTTATTCACATTCTCCCAGACTAGCTGACCCAGAAACTGAAGACAGAGGAAACACGTCCGGTCCGCAATCGCCTCATCTTGACCGGAGTCGGCTCCAACTCATGATGACTGAGGACGCGTGGGACGGGGAATTAATGACCGGCGCACGGGGCTCGCGCCGGGCTGATGAGGCTCAGGTGACGCGCAGCAGCCGCGGCGGGCGGCTCCTCTGCGGAGGAGAGAGGCACGCGCCGAGTGGGGCGACGACAGGCCGCCGCCGACGGCTGGTGCTGACAGAGACGCTGTGCCGGCTTTACGAGGATCCGTCGGTCGCGTCGGACTGCCTCCCGCCTCCCGCCTCCCGCCTCCCGCCTCCCGCCTCCCGCCTCCCGCCTCCCGCCGTCGCGGCGATTTCGCGGGATTTCACGCGCCGAATCGCCTAGTGTGCGGCCGCCTTTAACCGCTCACGGTGTGTTTTTGGTGAGTGACGGCGGCCGGACCGCTGTGGCACGGTTCCACCACTCCGCCCGGCGATTGGCTGTGGTCCGACCGCTCTGCCTGACTCTGGAGACTGGCCACCACTGCTGCGGCCGGTTCGCGTTGCCCGGTGGTTGGACCGCTGCTCCCACAGAGCTGTCTCTGGGCGGCAGTCCACCGGACAGCCGTGTCGGAATCCTGCGCCGGCCACGGCCCGCCTCGTGACCGCGCCGAGCCGTGTGAGTGCACGGGCCACGCAATTGTTCCCCGAGTCACAGGAGCGACACTGCGTGGAGCCGGAGTCGGCGGCTCATTTATGGTGAAACAGGAGCGGCACGGAAGTCCCCGCCGCCGGTCTGATCGTTTTGACAGGGTAATGAGTTCATTTCGGGCCAGATGAGAGGCATGGGTGAGATCAGAGTAGCGCCTTCGTTAGTTCACCAGCGGGGGTGAAATGACCCACGCCCGCCATATCGAGCAGTGGAACGACCCCGGGGTGGCACAGCGAAACCGACGAGTGGCCAACGAACCACGCCCCACCGGGAGAGGAAATGAACACGGCCCGAGAACGAGCTGTAAGGAGCCGACTCTCTCCTCACTGCACCGGCGACGAAAACAAGCCACGAGATTAAATCAGGCTGTGCTCGTTTGTGTTTAAATAGATACCCAGTTACCTATACTGTTTTACGCAA
This sequence comes from Balanus glandula, assembly GCA_030265075.1. Taxonomy (NCBI): domain Eukaryota; kingdom Metazoa; phylum Arthropoda; class Thecostraca; order Balanomorpha; family Balanidae; genus Balanus; species Balanus glandula. The sequence goes on along the minus strand of JARBER010213280.1, from coordinate 7,243 downwards.
CGTGCGTTATATGAGAGAGCTTCAATAAGGGTAAAGGTAAATGTGGGTATTAAAAGAGACATTTATGTGGCCATATTCTCGAACTCAATCATTGTTACCTTCTTTTTGTGCAGCTTTGAGAGTCCGTACTTCCAGACGAACGACTTCTTGATGTTGAAGTTGGACATTCCTGACGCCATCTTGTTGACTTCTCAGCAGAGCACAGCAGCAGCTCTGTTGTAGCTTCTCAGACTAGTGGCCAGGGTGACCTCAGGCCATCTGCGCCGGTACCGTCTGTCGTGGCTCTCAGACGCCGAACGGCTCAACACTGTCGGTGGAGAGGGCGAGAACCTTGTCAGTACAAACCGTGCACATATATTATGTTGTATACTGAGCCCAGACATTGTCAAACGAGTTTGACACTTATTTCGAGCAAGCATGACACGACTCTCGAGAAAGAATGGCAAGGTTTTTGAACAAGTACAGTATTGCTCTTTTTCAAATCTGGTCGTGAAACCGTATGAATAATGGATAATTAATCTTTGGAGACTAATCTAAACGACTGAATCAATTCAGAGATTATGGCTGAAATGTTCGAGCTTTAAAAGCACTGAAAAACAAGCTCATGAAGCAGCCTACCCAAGCGTGGCATAAAGTCGTGACCGATTGGAGAAAGTAACAGATAAGGTGCAGATTGATGGTACTTACAGTCCGCCTAGAGATAGTGATTTATTCTTATTTATTCGATTCATATCTAGCTGTCACTTTCCTTATGTCGTGGGTGGGGCGTTCATAGTGACACTAAGCTTTCCATGGGATGCATATTTATTTGTATTATACTTGAAACACTTGTTCAGTGTTTTCTTAAGAATAGTTATGGAACGACATAAACTTTTCGAATGGAACGCCGGGTCTTCAAGTCAGGCGATCTCATTATTTTCATCTAAAGGTGTATCGACTTCCCAAGTTTATATGACGAGACACATGTAATAACATGGACTGGTGAACTTCATGTAAAAACACTGCTATTTACTAGTACAGGAAGTCACATATGGTGATATACATAGTTAGCACGCAAATAATAATACCAATGCTGCATGCATTGCTTCGGTACCTAGGTGGAAGCAGTGCGTGGTGTGAAAATATCGCACATCAGTGTGTACGACTTCCTGTTTTGTGCAATACCAGTGGCCCGTGGTAGTGACCAGACCACCGTCACACCATTGTGGGCGGGAAGCGAAATGTGGCTACATGGAGACTGCACCAGAGGCTAGCACAATACCACCAGCGATATCTTCTAGGTCTGCATTCAAACCACTGTGGGAAACTGCTACGCTAAGACTAGAACATAGCCCTGGTGTTACCATGCTGTTCTCTGATGCAGTTTCTATGCTTCATTATTTCATGTCCTGCTTATAAAGGTGTGGCTAGTGAGTGGTTCGGTCATGCTCACCACTTTCCAACCATCAGCTGGGGATGGCTCAGTGCGTTTCAATTGACCGAGAGAGATAGCTTGCATGTATTGGCCACGGTCGACTGAACTCTATTTTCACTGGCAATAGCATTCAGTAAGCGGTGAGGTGTTGCGACCTCTGTATCGTGAAACACGCCGCATATCAAGCCTCTCTTTCAAGCTTGCGTATCATCTCAAGGATATTAAAGCATAGATGTTTGAGCTGCTTATTACAAACATGTTTCAATATAATATAGTGTAACTAATCACCAGCGAACACCGTACGATAAATACAACAATCCATGCCTGGGTGGTTTTCTCTGGCCTTGGGAACGTTACGCTGGTCATACTTAATCCATCAGAAGTCTTAACATTGCGCTAGTGTAGGTGAGAGTACAGGCCTTGTTATGCAACCACTTCTCTTTCAATTCCCAGCGTAAAGTTGCCCGCTCCCCATGGTTTGACCAGCGAAGCGAAACCGGCGCTGGTCTAGCACTGCACCGACGTTTGGAAACGGAGCTCTGAAAGCCAGCGGCGAGAGACCCGTCCGGCCACTTTTGCTGTCCTTCGAGGGCACTGACTCGTGACGACTGGCATCTCGGCGCTCCCCTCCTCCAATGGATCACTAGTGCCGGAGAGCCAGGCGACGCGAAAGCGCGTGCGTCAGAATCAGTAAAACCGAAAGTGACACATGAATCGAGGCTTTCTCTCGCCGTCGACCCACGCTGGTGGGGTGGTGCGCGCGCATAAAAACCACCCCAGAGACCCACGCATCAGCATAGCGACTAGCTTGAATTGTTTGACTTGCGGCCGGTGAAACTCGGACCGCCGATGGGCGATTCATTGAGTCTCAATGGGTATTAAACGCGTGAGTGTCGCCATCAAACGCTCAGCCGCTAACGAGCGTTAAGACACGCGCCGCGTAGCTCAGCTCTGAGTCGTGCATCCACTCAGTGTCGGACTGAGGTTGGGGAATTGACTGGCTGCCGTCGTGAGGCCACTATGAGGGCCGGCTGGGGAAGGCTTGTTGCCTACGCAATGATCTGGGGCCGAGATCGTGACAGAGGGGCTTACCGCACCGGCTAAATAGGATGTCGTTTGCTTATTGGCAAAACCAGGCACCAACGCGTCCTTCAGAATTAGTGTAGGTATGTCGGAAAACGGATATGCGGATATGAGATCCGATCATAAATGATTACACATTGCATGAGACTTCCGTGGGAAATCACATTCATGCTATCAATATTCTGACAGCTTTGTTGCCAAACATATACATTGAATACTTTTTATATAGAATGCTGTCACACTTGTTATAACTGGAGCGACATTGTGATTAGGACGAAATCTGGAGCAAGGACGGGTTTTAGATACAACAGGCGACACCAAACTGCTCCAGGCTTCTGAACGCACTTTCTCCGGTGGTTTGATCTGGTCTGAGGCGCTGTCTCGCGTCTGATCTGTCCCACCGCTGCCTTTGTCCCGGTACACGGCCGCTACGTCACCTGCCAGACGGATCACCTGACCCGGTCTGACCCGTCCTGACCCGGCCTGACCCGTCCTGACCCGGCCTGACCCGGTCTGACCTGTCCTGACCCGGCCGGCGCCGTGACGTCTCTCCCCGCATCGCACGCATGACTCTGGGACGTGCGCGGAATCACCCGAGGAGCCCGTGCGACACGCCGGTCCGCCGAGACGTGAAAGCTGACCGCTGATGCCGAACCTGCCGCAACAAAAGTCCGTCCAGCACAGCGACGACCACAACCTGTTTTGGGTCAGGTCGCCACGACCATCGCGGCCTCGGCTGGGAACAGATGGCGTCAGGGATGACGCCGGGGTGGCCGGGGCCCGCTCGGTGTCGGTGTCTCTGTAACTCGATTGGGCCGGCCTGGCCGGCTAGTGACCGGTCAGAGCGGACCGTCCTCCACCGCGCCGGTACCGACACCGCCGTGACCGGAACGTCGTGACCGGGGCGTGACCACCGTCGGAGGCCGCTGTGTACCTAACCAGCGCGTCAGTCATCCCCCACCGGTACCGACAGAGGCCGCCGTTACCGCCTGTCGGAGGCCGCTGTGTGCCTAACCAGAGCGTCGGTCATCCCCCACCGGTACCGACAGAGGCCGCCGTTACCGGCCTGTCGGAGGCCGCTGTGTGCCTAACCAGAGCGTCGGTCGTCCCCCACCGGTACCGACAGAGGCCGCCGTTACCGGCCTGTCGGAGGCCGCTGTGTGCCTAACCAGCGCGTCGGTCGTCGGACGCGGCGTGCCGGACGTTCCGCTCGGGCTGACGGACGGTCCGGTCGTCTATTGTGGCGCCCGCCCGTCTGGCTGCAGCTGTTGTCTGACGGCGGGATAACTGGGTCAGCGTACCGCTCAGAGCTCATGAGACTCGCGAGAAACGGGAAGCCGTTCAGACTGCTATTCTGAACTCACAGTGCGGTATCGCCGCGAATAGTTCTCCTAATACGGACAGGCTGGTTTCGAATATCAAGCTAAAGCGCTGTCGACTGTGCTGACTGGGCCACAAAGGGATCCGAATTTCTTTTAGCTCCTTATACCTGTGAGAGTGTGAACTTAATGGAACTTGGAACCCACGTGGCTACTATTTAAACATTAGGACGTTCGAGAGTATGTGAAAATCATGAATTGCACAAAACGTCGGTGCCCTGAAATCCTGACTATGATATTCCATCATAGGTCTATTTATGGCTTTTCCGAGGTTGTAACGCGCACCCTGTGCAATCTCAGTAATAAGTCAGTTGAGCCATAACAGGGGTCAAAGTTCAACAGTTTAGGGACGGAAATACTATGAGTTTCTCGACTAAGCTCAAAACACCCTAAAATTTCTCCTAAGATAATATGTTTACACTAGTACTTACACCAATGGTTATGCTTAAGACAGAGTTATTATGCTAGAGGCCGCTAAGTCGCCTTGAATATTACGTTTTAGCTTCGTATACCAGTATTTGACCTAGCTTTAGTTCGAGCGCTTTCAGTCTTAAGGATGTTCAAGGTAGTGATTTATGTCTCATTGCTGAGGTTCTTCGTTTTCTTGCTCATGTCGGCTTCCCTGTAATATGCTACGTATATTAGTAGCTTTTTATGTCCCATTTGTCTTGGGTTGGCAGTTTGTGCGTTGCCTCTTCAGTTTTATGTCACCTGCTCGCTGGCTTAGTAGTGACCTCATCATGCATACATACCCCCACTGCTGGGTAGAAGGATCGTTATGTTTGAGGCAGTTGTATAAGCCAGACGTTATGGGCGCTACATAGCCAAGTAGCTGCAGTACCATTAAACTTAAACCATCATCATACCTAAAAGCATTTGAAGGATATCGTTTAAACATTGATTTTATCATCGTAATACATAATACAAGAATCATATTATATTTTTTATAAATTTAGTCCGAACGCTTTGAAAGGACGGATTGACGAAGTCAGAGCCCGTGCTAAGCAGAGCTTGTTGCGCAGGTCCTGACTTCTACCGTCCGATCGGGGAATTCCAGGTATTCAGCAGGATTTAGAGGCGAAAGTTTAACGTGCCCACATAGCCGGACACGGTCCGTCCCGAAGAATTCTTGAATATAATTCATGTTACACGCTACAGCTCTATGCAATCTACTGATATTTGCTTAAATTGTTACAATTTTGACTAACTTCACAAAAGTCAAGCCTTTCGAACTTGAAGTTTTCGATATATGTGTTTTATATATCTTCGTCAGCAATCTTTCGTAAGAATTACGTTAGATCGTACCTAGGTATTTAACGTAGGTATTTCTTACGAAAGGTCGCTGACAATGCAGTAGGTACATATCGAAAGCTGTGAGTCCGAAAGACTCCAAATGACCCTTGTGGAGAAATTCCCTATTTTCGGAACCAGAACTCTACTATCTCTTACCGATCACTTGTTCGTTATTTTCCGATGGATATCTATCGCATCATGTCCACGTAGGGTCAAAACAATAGACATGACGATAGTGTCTCAACAAAACTCTGTTTGCTGTACATTCCACCTAGGTGCACTTCTTTGTAACATTTCTTTGAACCTTAGGTTTCAGGTAATACAAAAACATGTTTAACTGAATTTTCCCTTCTTTGCTCGCTTTCGTTAATCCTCGGGACGTAATTTATTTACAATTGCTTTCCTTGTCTTATGTTGCAATTTTGTAGATACCATCTCGGCTGTTTTTCATCCCACTTCGATGTACTATCGCTAGTTTTAGATGTTAGGTAATATACAAGTACTGCTATTCTTACATGTGTTCGGAAGGAGGCATGTTGAAATTGGGGTAATGTCGAAACCGTACTAACGAGTAGGACTAGACACGTTCAGATACCTGCTTCTTGATACACCCTTCACAATCTGTTTCGTTTTTTACGCTTGCCACTTCAGTACCATAGGGCATATAAGTAAATTGTAAAATTTGTGTTTTTTGTCCGAAGGGCTTACCTATAATACACGTTTTACGTGTTTATCATAGATCATTAATCGCAAACAAATTTTAAGTGATTAATATTGCTCCATTTCATTTGCTAATATATCAATAAAGCTTAGCTTGATCTTAGACGCACTATTCCCGTTTTTATTCAGTAAAGGCACCCGCTCGATTTACTGAGAAGTGAACAGCGTGATGCCGACTCTTTGATGCACTGACTTTGTTCACACGTAACTCAATATGACCGTAATGAGGGCTGACTGGGAGACGCACCTGCCCGAACCGTTCTGCTGCCAGTCACCCAACGTAAAACCAATCCAGACGAGGTCATAGTCAGCACACTCTCAAATCAGCAGCTCGTGACGACGTCTCCGACCACCGCAGTCGCCAGGCGCCGATGTAATGTATTCAGCCTGTTACCGGGTGGCGGGGTATTTGAACGGTCGGCCGCCGCCGCACACTGCAGCGGAGCGCTTGGTGGACGATTCCGGCACTCGGCTCTGCATTATATAGGTCTGAGGGATGATGACTGCTCCATCACGCGGCTGGTGCCTGAGGTGGGTCGGAGCTTACTCGATATGCGTGCTACTTTTGATAAAAGAATAGGTTACGAGACAAAACCTGCCTTGTAATTTTCATGGTAGCATATTTATTGTGAATCAGCTCTTTTTAGGCTAATGCCAACAGTATCAATATCAATTAGCTGTTTGTGGCATCTACAGTTGCCGCAATCTGACAAGTCATAAGACATGTTTTCACCCTGTCACGTATTTAAATGAATGAATAGCATGGAGAACTTTTCACACATTTTGCAATATATTTCAATTATAATTATTAACTTGAAAGTTGATAAATTTGAGCTTACACTTAAGCCTTGTCGTTCCAGTACAATCTATAAACCTAAAAGGTGTTGTCTTGTGGCTGCTGTTGATTCGACCACTTCAAATGATAACATCACAAATTTATCACACGCCTCAATATAGGAACCATGACTAAAACATATCAGAATCTCCCGACCAAGAACAGCATGTTACACACAGCATAGCTCTATCCGCACCATCTGCGCTGCACCGAGTGAAATCCGCGCGACTGACTCCTGTCGTCAGCATTGTGTTCCTCGCAGCCGGCTGCTATCGGTCTGGCCGATTGTGGTTTGCGTGTCCTCGTCTCTGCCGGCGCGGCAGATGGTACACTCACCTGAGGACGGGGCCGCTGCTGGGTATCCTCAGCGGTTCCTCAGCGGTTCCTCAGCGGTTCCTCAGCGGTTCCTCAGCGGTTCATCAGCGGTTCCTCAGCGGTTCCTCAGCGGTTCCTCAGCGGTTCCTCAGTGGTTCCTCAGCGGTTCCTCCGTCTGGTCTGCTGTCGGTGGATCCTCCGCAA
>JARBER010213169.1:0-13946 GCA_030265075.1 Balanus glandula | reverse complement strand
GCCGGCGTCCGCCTGTATGTCCTCCCCCACCGGCCGGCGCGCTGTCACCCTGGCACACCGCCGGCGGCAACAACACGGCAGCCGGCGGGGGCGGCCAGGACGGCACACCCACGACAGGCGGTAGAATTATATATTTTATTTTTATGTGCTTTTTATAACTATAACAAATATTATATATTGTACTATTACTATGCTCACATATTTGTGTTGATGCATATTATGTATAATATTTATTATTTATTGAGTATTATAGAAATATTATATATTGTACTATTTTCTATCACAGTACTATTTGTACCATTTCTATGCACACATATTTGTGTTGATGCATATTATGTATACTATTTATTATTTATTGAAACATGGTGAGCTTGTCCAGTGTCCACTAATAACTGCTGACAAATACACTTTTCAAGTATCTTTTAAAGATGAGTTTTGAACGTGGCACATCATTTATGGAAAAGTGTTTAGATATAATATCATTCCATAGTTTAGGTCCCAAGCATGCAAAAGTAAACAGCCTGTAGTTCTTTTTTGAAAAATTGTTTTGGAAATGGTTGACTTGCCTAGTTTGATGATTAGACTGATGTGATAGTTGCAGAAGGCACCTTACGGTTGTTGGTATTCTGTTAAATAAATAGTTATGCATAATTAGAAGCATTTGTAAGTGAGCTATTTCTTTAACTTTAAGTACATTATATCTTTTGAAAATTGGTGTTGCACTCTGTGGAGGGAAAATGGCTTCAATTATTCTCATGTATCTCTTTTGCAAAATTATTAATTTCTTAATTTGACTTTCATAGTTGGAGCCCCATATGAAGCAGCAGTAATTAATGTATGGGAGAATTAATGCATTATATAGTTGCAATAGTTGTAATTTTGAAATATATTGCTTCGTTCTTGCAATCATTCCTATATTTCTGCTAATTATATTAGTGATACTGTTAATGTGAGATGTAAACTTCATATTCGAGTCTATCAGAACTCCCAAATATTTAATTGTCTCCATTTCTTTGATAGTGACATCATTTATTCGAACTTGTATTGAAATGTTAGCCCTGCGTCTTGTGTATATTTGAGTGAAAGTCTTTGAGGTATTTAATGTAAGGTAGTTTGCTGCCATCCAGCTAGATATTTTTGGCATAGCAGTGTTGACTATATTTTGTAGCATTTCTGTATCATTGTGTTTGAAAAATATTGCTGTATCATCAGCATAAATGAAAAATTGTCCTTCTATATCTAAGTTTGCAAGGTCATTTATGTATATTATAAACAGAAGAGGTCCAAGAATCGATCCTTGAGGCACTCCGATATTAATATTTTTTAAACTGGCTTTAACCCCATCAACAGATACTGTTTGTTTACGATCAGTGACATATGATTTAAGTATTTTAAGAGCACTGCCCTTGATGCCATATGCGTCAAGTTTTTGAATGAGAATATCCAGGTCAACTGTATCAAATGCTTTGCAAAGGTCTAAGTAAATGCCAACAATGCATTCATTATTTTCAAGAGCTTCAGTGATTAAATTTTGGATGAGCATAATGGGCATGTAAGTTGAATGTTTTTTTCTAAATCCAAATTGTCTATCTGTGAGAAGATTGATTTTGGAGCTGAATGCAAGTAGTTGATTGTAAATGATTCTTTCTAATATTTTTGACATGATGGGTAGGATACTAATTGGTTCCTATATCGACCTCATCGTGACATTATGCAGATTCACACACGGATTTCCGGCTGCCTCGGAGGCCGGGCAAGGTCCGCAGGCTTGAGTTGCGTGACTCGAAAGTACGAAAGTCGGCCAAAGCTGATCTCCGTGAAGCTTATGTTGCACAGTGACGTAAGATCCTTGGAAGACACCCTTATAATTAACCTGAGGCCCATCGGGACATCATCCCGGGGTGAAACAAACCAGCACGCAACAGATAATATTTCAAATACAGCCCAGCAATAAATACCATGAATAAATAAACATGAACACTGCTCGAAGGCATATATCCGTCACACATACCTATCAAATGCAGCAAACAAAATAACTAATCAGCTTTCATGTTTTAGCAGTGCCGCTGAAAGGATCATAAAGAAGACAAATCAAGGTCATGTTGCCAAGTTTTGATCAACAGCTACTAATAGCAGAAGTGTCTTTACTAACTAGCCAAACATCCGATTAATGGCTGCAGTTGTCAAGCAGTCAATTAACAATATCAGCTGCGATGACTGTCAGCCAGCCTGTCAACAACGGCAGCTGTCATGACTGCCAGCCAGCCAACCAGTGGCAATGACGAACAGGCGAACCCACCAGATCATAATTCCTGGATATGAAAAGCCCTTGCAGTTGCCTGAACCTGAACCAACTATAAATGCAAATATTGTAATTAACACAAACATCACTAAGTCTGCTAAGCTATCGCCGATTTCTCGTGTTTCAGTTTTCCGCGGCAGTGGAACAGAACGTTGGAGCGCATCATGTTGGTGGGAGGCTTCTGCAACAAGGTGGGAGACTGAGACCCGGCCGACCGGCGAGCGGCCACCAGGGGGCACCACGCCACAGGCGACCACCGGGACCAGTCCATACCAGGCCCAGACCCGCACTCCAGGCCCAGACCACCACTTCAGACTCAAGACTTACCAAACGTGAAACGCCGAGAAGGTTGAAGTGCAGCATGCAGTGAACGGAGTGTTCATAACCCCACACAGTATTTCAATATTTGCCTATTTGGGTGGAAAACGACATCCAAATGTGAATACTGTTCCACACCCACTTCCCATTTGATGAGCGAATTTTCCACTTCCAAAGTGTTAATTGTGCATGAATTGTGATAAGGGTCCATTCACTAATATTACAATATTTGAAAAAAATACTGATGTTGATATTCATAACAGGTTCCAATAATGAACAATCTACTACATACTTTCTCAATTTCATCGTTTTTTTTTGTCCCAAATTTTCCACTCTGATACCCAAGAAAAAAAAAATTGGGACACTGATGGCACATAAAGCAACCACGGCGATTGTTTAGTCCAAACACATTGCAGCTCAGTCGGGAGACAGCAGTACTGAAAGTCGGGATGTCCCCGTACCCCGGCTCTATCCCAGATTTCCAGTTTTGCAGGCCGGCGCACCAATGGGCCTGTTCCCGTCGCAGCTCCAACTGGAACTAACTGGCTCCAACTGGCTCCAACTGGCTCCAACTGGCTCCAACTGGCTCCAACTGCAACTGCTCTGTGTTCAAGAACATGAACAGTTGCAGTTGGAACAACTTGGAGGCGGTTAGAAGCGTCAGGGGAACAGGCCTCATATATCGTACTGCGGCACAGGGTGCGGTCACGGGCGGCACGTGGTAAGATCGGGGCCCGGGAGCAGCCCCTCACCGGCGCCGCCCACAGAGTCCCAGTCAGAGCCGGGCGGCACGTGGTAAGATCGGGGCCCGGAAGCCGCAGGAGAAACACACTCATGTCCGGGGATCGGCCGGGAATCATCGATGACACGAGTCCCAGTCAGCCATGATGCCTGGTCACTGGTCACTGGTCACTGGTCAGGTTTCATCGGGGACTTTTGTCAGGGGACTGACGGGTGGGGCGGATCTGGGTTTAAACCACGCGTCTGTAAATGACTGATGTCATCCGAGGGAGGACGTCTGGTCAGTGGTCAGTGGTCACGGTGGTCACTGGTCAGAGGTTACTGGTCAGTGGTCACTGATCATCAGTGGTCACTGGTCAGTGGTCACCGATCACTGGTCATTGGTCGCTGACTTCTGGTTACTGGTCACTGATCACTGGTCACCGATCACTGGTCATTGGTCTGTGACGAGCAGCGTGTTCTGTGGCTGCCCAGTGCGGCCCAGTGCAGCCCAGTGTCGAAGCTATGGCCGGGTAAGGTCGTGTAAAGCCAGGTCAGACCAAATCGGGTCAGACAAGGTCAGGCCAGACGTGACCATGCCAAGCCGGGGAGCCTCACATCCGGTCAGTTGGCTGGACCGGCAGCCACGCTCGCCGGAAGGCGTCCTCGAACCGACCAGTCTCGTGGTTAGCGACGGCCCCATAAGGCGCCAGCATGATCACCCTGACCACCGCCTGACCACCGCTGCCCGCCTGCGCGACTGTGACGTCACAGCCGGCCGGCCTGCTGCGATGGAGGCAGAGGCCCGCCGGGGTCGTGTGATTCAGAGCGGCCGTCCCGTGACTGGCCCGAGTCAGCTGACGAGCGCGTGCCCGCCGTACCAGCGCCCTGCTGCTGCGCCGCCCCCGGCCGGCGGGGCGGCTGAGGACGGCTGCACGGGGCCAGTCCGGGGATAGAGCGGTGCTCAGTGCTGTATCGCCCGAGTTTATGTAACATACGGCAGTTCCGCCGGCACAGTACGTAACATACGGCAGTTCCGCCGGCACAGTACGTAACATACGGCAGTTCCGCCGGCACTGTGCTACCACGGAGTCTCCGCCGAGTTCGGGATCCGGGATATTTTTAATATGGTGCTTTGGTTAACTCGGATCTTTCCACTGAGCAAACACAAGGTTTAAAAAAAGAAACGTTACTGTGGTGAGGCCATTGTTTCATCTACCAAAACTGATTTGCGTCCAGGCGTGCAATCTTGCAGTGGCCTACTGGCGGTACGTTCCTAGATTAGAAAGATATATTTACTCTCAGACGGAGCACTGAGCCTTTGAATGAAAAGGTTTCTGGGATCGGAGGGCCCTCAGCCAGGCAAAGCTTCTCGTGCGGAGTGGACCTTGACTTGCCATGTGATTCTGCACCGTACAAGTCACGTGAACGGTATGTGCATTGTGCAGCTCCTGACGTCCAGGGCATTCCCGACAGGAGCCAACATCGAGGATCTAAGCGCTCTGAATTCACTTCGTCAGGACTAAGGACAGCAAGATCCAGTCAGACACTCAACAAGAGAGCTGCATCAGCTATGGCCAGTCCAATAGGAAACTTTAGGCCAGTTTAGAGCAGCATCGTACTTAAAGGAAAAAGACCACCTTCATCATGGGGTTCCGAACTGAGATGGCAGTTTTGTAGCTCTTGTCGAGAATAATCTGTCAACAAGTTATCTCCGCTGAAAAGAGTCCTGCCGACAATATTTGTCTTTTTGACGAAAAAATGCAGCGCTGAGGAACTAATGCAGCGCTCGGAGAGAAACACGTAGTGTTGAATGCGCGATCTGTGGGCCCCAACATTAATAATTTACAATCTTCTATCTTAAATTGGCGCAATATACAACTTTTATGAAAATAGAAAAAGAAATTGTATGACAAAATACAATCAAATAGTGTTCTGATTTTTTTCTAGAAGGTGGTCTGTTTCTTGTATTCTAGCGAGAAGGAGAAGGTATCATGATCTTTTGTAACAGGCTAGGCTTCCGTTGCAAAACGAATTCTTTGATAGGCATGCTTCGCCTGCATCTAGAGATCATCATGTCGCGCCGCGCCGGGGGTTAGACCCCCCTCCACCCCCTCCCCTAAGGTTTTTCATTGATGCGAAAAATGACGGCGAGCAGCGCCACAGTTTTGGGCATAGTTGTTGTGACATCAATTGCGCACACTTTGGAAAAGTTTGGCCTCGGGTCATATCGGGCCAGGTCATAATAGTTTTTCCCTCATCAATTTCTTTCTTACAAGGTGTCATCACTCATCAGTGCACGAGCACCTACCATTCGTATACCTATCTCTGGATTTCGATATCGACGACCTAAGGTGGGTCAATTTCGTGACCTTCCATTACAACTCAATCAGGGAAATATTAAATGCTTATTTTTCAAGGATATGCAAGATACCAGTTCAATTATTTCTGGATCATGTAATCTTAGGATATTCTTGACAGTCCGCGAACAAATGTTGTGTGTGACCTCTGCGGGGTCATTTGAGGTCATGGAGGTCACCATCACTTTTTAGTCAATAACTCTCGACACAACGAATAGAGAAGTTAAACGCCTCTTGTTCACTGTAGAGACACGCAGTAAGCTCCTTAGGTAACTAGTGTCTCGTGTTCAGACCGACCCAGAGAGACGTCACACTTCGCTGCTGATAGTACTGATAGTGCTGATAGTGCTGATAGTGCTGATAGTGGTGGCACTGAGGCGCCTGACCGATCCAGCTCGGCTATCGGTGACGTCACCGCCCACCTGGCCAGAGCTCTGTTCGGCATCTCAGAATGGATTCGGCTTTGATTGACGTCATCTCTTTGCTGACGTCACAGCACTGTTGATTCCGTCATACATGCTCACCATAGTTTTAGGATTACTTTAATGAAGAAGTGGCTTTTCAGCACAACTACTTTCGTTTGTCAAATGGATCCTTCACATTTCACTTATAATTTACATTGCAGTTTTCAAGGCATGTATGGATTTTAATTGTAGTTATAAAAACTTACATTTCAAAGTTTCACAGATCAAGTTGTGTATGTCTTGTCAAGTTGTCAGTTCGCTTATTTTGTCGCCAGCGCCAATATTGTCTAAAGAATATTCTGAGCTCCGGCGCATCCAGAAAATTTCGGCTGCGGCGCAGGATTGGTGCTGACGTCACACTTTTTGACGTCATTCTCCAGGTCAGCTCAATTCGCCCTACTGCGCATGCGCAGTCGAAGATTCTTCGATATTCTCAAAGATTCTGAGATGCCGAACAGGGCTCTGGTCGGGCGAGGGAAGCAAAATGCTCCCTCCCAGCAACTCGAAAACTAAGGGCACTAGAAAGACGGGAACAAAAACGTTCGAAAGTACTCGACATTTGCATTGGATGTAGCATTAGGTATTGTTTTATTTAAGTCAAAGTTGAGGTTAGCAAAGGTCATCAAAGGTCAAATTTTCCAATATAACTCGGAAACTATGCTAGCTAGACATGAAACGGTCAAAACACAATCGATAACTATTGAAATTTACTATCAGAAACATCTCCACAGATTTGACCGCAGGTCAATATTTGAGGCTCTAGAGAACATAAAAGCAAAAAATACGTTTTTTTTTGGCAAAATTTTTTTCGCTAATAACTTTTTACCTAACACCGATAACGGAATAACGTTACCGTCATTGTGCTTTTCTCGTCAAGACGCTTTGAATGACATGCAGGATGACCTAGTAAGTCAACTTATTTCTTTTTTACCTCAGGTCAAGGTCAAATGGTGACCCAAGCAGGTCAAGTTGCATATAGGCAGACGCATCTTGAAGAAATAAGCACATTGCAATCCGTTTACTTTTGCATCTTCATTATGTGGGGAGTTATTGCAAAAAGTGATGATGTTCTAGATATCGTCCATTTCGGGCGACGCACAGCTCTGCTCGCCGCCGGAGGTTCTCCAGAGCTCTTCGGCACGTGTCGGCGGTGAGGACCCGCACAGCAGCTCCCACTGCCATCTTCAGCTGCTTCAGGGTCCGTGGGCTCTTCTGGTAGACCACGACTTTCATGTTTCCCCACATATAGACTCGGGGGACTTGGGTCGGGGGAGTTGGCCGGCCAGGGGTGGGGGGGGGGGGGTGTTGCGCGAGATCACGCGCGCCCGGAAGTGTTTCTCGATCAGCTGGATGGTCGCGGTTGCCGCAAGTGGGGTCGCGCCATCCTGCGGAAACCCCTGGGTATTGTATCAGCGGATCTCGGCTGCATGGCCGCCAGGAACCACTTGACGATGCAGCGGTATTTATGCATTCACTGTCTGCGTGCAGCCGGCGTGGTCCTCGAAACAGAAGAGTTCAATACTGTCAGAACTGCAGACAGCGCACCACGCCGTGCACTTGAAGCTGGGTAGTGGCCTCTTCTCGACGATATCAGGTGCCGTAGTCGCCCGGTAACAGTTGTTATGGGTGTTGATGCGGCCGTCCATGAAAAAGTGGGCCTCGTCCGTAAATCAGGCATGGTGCAGAAATGCGAACAATGCTGTAACTGCTGCAAAAACCACCTGCAGAGCGTCGTTCGGTCTACCGTATTATTGGGCCTCAGCTTTTACGGATCCAAATCACCCTAGAAGGTAAGGCCCAAGAATATGAATGACCGAGGATATGAGTTCTGAAGTGTTTTTTTTTTGCAGCAGTTGTAGACTTCGGACGAATTTCTGCACCTCTGGATTTACGGACGAGGCCCACTTCCACCTGGACTACCGCATCAACACCAATAACAACTGTCTCTGTGTGACAACGGGACCTGATATCACGACCCTGAAGCAGCTAAAAGGGGCAGAGTGAGCTGTTTTACGGGCCCTATCCGCCGACACGTGTTGGAAACCGGTGGAGGACCTCTGGCGGCATGCAGAGCTGTGCATCACCCGAAACGGACGCCACCTGGAACAAGTCCTGTAACGCTTGGGAGTGAGAGATGTGTGCTCAGGACGTGTGCTGAATACATTTCCACGACATTCTGCGTTGTTTGGTATTCGAAACTACATGCCTGGAGCACCCGTTTGCACGTGAATTAGAAATGAAATGTGTCAGTGTTTTGTGAACATCCCTGTATGTAATAACCTCGATGTATGGTACACATGAAGACAATTACAGTAACCAACAAGCTCACAATAAATTAGAGGAAAAATAAAAGCTGAAATTATATTCTTGAATATTTAAATACGCGAAATGTTCGAGAATGTCCTTTCGACTTGAATTAATTCATTCACTCATTGCTGGTTATCTTAATGATCATCCCCATGATTAACTTCAAGCAGAGTTTCGCCACCTTCAAGACACATGGCACAATGACACAGGAGAGCTGCCCGTGTTCGCACTGTACTCGCCTGGGACCAGTCGCTGAGGTAGGGCAGGTACACCTTGCCGTTGTAGTCGACATGCTTGGAGACCTTGATCTGCATGTCGGGAGTGGGCTTGACGAACACCAGAGGCGCCGCCAGGGGATGCTGCTGCATCAGCCAGATGCACAGTGGGATGTTGTACGTGCTGCCTGAAAAGTTCCAACAGGCTGAGGTCAGCAGCAGTCGACGGGCGCCGGAGCAATGCAAGCGTTAGACTGTGCGGATATCGCAATGTCGTGCGCCCCACTCGAAGTAGCTATGAATCACTAAACGCAGCTTTTGGTACACTATTTTCTGAACTCAAGTTGTTTCAGACTTATATTCCTTAGTCAAGTTGTTGGACATTACAGACAAAATCACCTGTTTACACAGGCAAAGTAATCAGATTTAGATAAAGAGTTAGTTTTAGATAAGGGACAGTCCATCAATTACGTAACGCATTTGTTGCCGATTTTCGACCCCCGCCCTCCCCTTTGTCACAAACCGTCAATGCCGAACCGAACCACAAAGTACTAATTGTCACGCTGTAACCGACTCCTCCATCCCTCATTCGTTACGCAATTAATGGATATTTGCTGATACTAACAGCTACATTTTACAGTAATCAATTAGTTCCCAGTGGTCGGATATCGACCACTAATAAGGACCACTTTGTTTTGCATTTCCTACGGCCACATTCAAACCCTGACTTCTACTAGCAGTCAATATCTAGACCATCCCCTAACACCTGAGTTAAACCAGAAATAAAACAATGTGGCTGATGACTAATCAACACAAGCATTTAACTATCAAAAGCTTGACAATTTTAACAAGTCAAATTAAGTAAATAATGGGTGCAAGCTAAAAACCCGGCAC
The DNA here is from genome assembly GCA_030265075.1 of Balanus glandula. Lineage (NCBI taxonomy): Eukaryota > Metazoa > Arthropoda > Thecostraca > Balanomorpha > Balanidae > Balanus > Balanus glandula. The sequence goes on along the minus strand of JARBER010213169.1, from coordinate 4,366 downwards.
AGCAGGACAGAAACCATTGCAAGGAGACATCCATAAGACTGGTAACATCTGATGTTGTTAATGTTCACCGAACAGTGCTTACCCTTATACTGGACGGGAATGGTTCCCTCCAGGCAGCAGAGCTCCTGTCGCGTACCGTCATCGAACACTGAAAATCGACACCACTTTGTCTCAGTACTGCTTGAAAGACCCACATCGTGATAATATGACACTTTCAGACGTCTTGGTAACCTGAGACTACGTTGTAATATACAACCCTACAGCTGCACCCTACTTCGTAAAATTGATGTGGCGCATGATATGCTTGAACCAAGCATTGAAGTAGTGGCACGTAATGGCAAAACATGACATATACATTGTTTTACTCTAGCGACTTTTACAAAGCCGACTTTCACGGATGGTGATCGTCTTCAACAAGGATCAAAAGTTTAACAGATACACTACGAATGACGTCAAAGTATTTTTGCATAAGCATCTGAGGGATTTATAAATGAGATAATACAAATGGAAGTTTGATGGAAAATCAGATAGATGTTGTTTTTTGCGCAGTCGTCCATGAAGCATATCTAGTTGAGAAGACTGGTCGACCCTAACCAGACAATATCAGTCACTCATTTTGGCAGGGTTATCTGTTACCAAAAGGGCCGATAATTCATAAGTTCCAACGTTTCGCCCATCCACTGATACCTGTGGTGTATAACACTTTGACAATGGGCAGTGTTGTGTGAACCCTGACATCCATTTTCTTTCAACAAAGGATTCACATCCACAGACCGAAATTAAGACAAGGTTTGGGCACGGTTCCAGGCGGCCACTCTGTTTCGTGCAGGTAGTGACCTCAGAAATACATCGATTAAAAAGTTGTTTCAACATAAGCAGAAAAACCTTGCAACCGACCGCATGTCACCCCATACAAGGGTTTAAGACAAAACTTGGGGCACATCCGCATTGTTGGTTGTCGCTCACCATAAATAACCGTTATTATATTTATAGACAGCTTGAAATTATAAATTTGACTTACCGAATGAATCTTGTTTCGCCGTAAGTCCGCGGTAGTGCCGCAATGCGTTCATAACATCACTATTGGTTGTTACTGGATTCTTGTACTGAAACAAAATAATTTGACAGTCATTTCACCAACGGAAAATATAAATATTCATTGAATAATAGATTACTGAATATTAGGAGAGAAACCCCATCAACTTTCACTATTTATCAAGCAATTAGCAATATACCAAATTATCCCCCTATCAAGAATCTGGTCATGCAAAAAGCAAACTGCTAACAACACCACCTAGGTACCACCTGAAAATACATGCGATAAAATGTCAGCCTAGGTTACTACGTATTAAGATACCACACTCGCAAACAAATACATAACTAAAAGGCACTGCTATACTGACCAAGTGTCCACTGACATTTGTACAGCAGAAATATTCGGTTCTCTATACCATCAGAAGCAAAACGCAGTTTAGAAGAACTAGAAAGAATTCAAAATAAAAAAATAAAAAGAATTCAGGTAGAGCGACCCCTTTGCTTTATTGAAATAATTGCGGTAGGGTAAACGTGTTGGTCACAAGTTAGTGGTAGACTTATGGTAAACGGTACATATTCTGGAGTTCCGCCACTTACCTTAATCAAGTATTGCTTGATTTGTGATTCTCTTGGTTGAGGCATGGTCTGGCCTTGCCTAGCTGGGCATTCAAAGAACAATGATCTACTGCTGATCTATGCAACTTGCTACAAAATGGTCCTTTGTGTGAATTCGTTGACAAGTCCTCTTGATAGTACTTGGCTTTCTGCAGTAAGGAACACAATGGTAGACAATACACAACAGGCCAAGTTGTTTTATTCAACAACAAAATGGCATAAATAAAATGGGATCAGTAATTTCCGCATTACTTCATCATATGGTTAGCTGCAGTTGCAATAAAGGAGAAATAACAATGCAGAAACAAAAATGAAAGGAACTTCTACACATGTGAAAAAGTTTATGCTGCTTACTAAGATGATTGTGTAACACTTCTTTATATGTATTAGTATGTACTTCTTGCCAGCAGCATTTGAGATGTAAATCACAATGTATATGTAACCACATCTCAAAATTTGTTATTCATTCTCACTTTCTAACTCAAAAACTGTTGTTTTGATCACTCATCAGTCATAACAAACTGTGGTAAAAGAATAAGCAGTATCTGTTGTGGAGCATTAAAGGAAACAGACCACCTTCCGAAAATTTATCAGAAAACAAAATGATTATATTGTTCAACACTCGCCCTACAGGGACCATTTCTGACCTTCGCCCTACGGAGGGGGTCCTAAAAAGACCCCCCTGCTAACTTTTGAACCAAGCATCGCTGAAAGTAAGGAACGCGGAAAAGACCAGCGTGTTGCCTGCCGTAAGGCGAATCTATCGGTATCCAATTTTTATGTCTCAGGTCAATTGGTGACCTTCCAGGTCACCTAAATGACCTCAGATTGACGGTGTCTCAAAACAGTGATTTTGCACTGTCAGAAACATACAAATTTAGAACCTGTTAAATGTTAATACAAATACTGTTTTCTTGCTAAATTTTGCCTCCAAATTACATAAAAGCTATTTATTTGTTCGTTTCTGGTTCAAAAAAGTCAAAAAGGGTGAATTAAAAAAAATGACGTCACTGTTTGTTTGTACATAAATAACAATCAGTCAGTCAAAAATGAAGATATCGCTTTGAAATCTTGTATAGTCATTGATATAACGCAGCTCTCTCACATATTTTCCGGTTTTGTTGGATAACTGTAAAATTTTGACTTAAGTGTTTTTTTTAATTTTGGGGTCAAAATTAAAAAAAAAACTTTACAACCCGAGATATACATCTTATAGCGACTGTCATTTTAATTATTTAAGCGTTTAAGGTTTGCATTTGGGTTGATAACTTGATTTTATGCGATTTTACAAACGTTTATCACTTTTCGCCGAAAATAACAAAACATGATATTATTAAAACGTATTTTTTCCAAAACTATGTGACCGATTTCAATAACAATTTTTAGGCTAACGTAGAATTGTTGTAAACTCAGCTAGCAATTTTTTTTAGACGGATGCGCTTCTTGAGTAAAAAGTTATGCAAGGAAAACCTCCGAGGGGGGGGGGTCGTTTTAGGGGGGTTAACTTTGTACTGATATCACGGCTTGTTTCCGTTAGCATGTTTGTTACACAAGGGAAAGGTGAGCGTGGGTGAAATAGAGTATTGATGAATTGGAGTGAGCAACGGACATTTTTATTATTCATCTTATTACCCAAAATATGTTATTGAGTTGAAAAGCTTATCAAACCGTCAAACAAACAAGGTGCGAAATGGCGCATGGGTATCAGCTGATATGTGTTATGTGTTCCGGATGGACAATGGACTCAAACATTGACACGTTTATCCTTATCTTCATATCAAGGCTCTTATACACTATCCTCCAATGGCTCGACAGGAATGTTATCGTGTCTTTCCGTAAGCCGATTATTTACCAGTGCTGATCATATCGGCTATCAGGCACGGCGGCCGCTCCTACCAGTCGTCTTCATTTTCCGTGTACTGCTTATAATGTAGCCTGTGTTAGAGTCTGGCCGGTGACACAGCTTTAGCTCGATACCAGCGTTACAGCTATGAGATAATCAGCTGAGTACAGTGTACATATACTGCTGCTGAAGTCACGCGGTGATAAATATTGCCCTGCACTGCAGTCTGCAAAACACGACAAAATGCTGAAATGTCGTAAATCGCAGGCTTTACTCCCACGCCCTTTCCTCTTGTTTGCAAAGCGAAAGAAGCCTGACATTGGGATTTCATTCTTCCAGATATAATTGGCCCTGTTATTAAACAAGATGAGCCGAAATAATACCACACCATGCCTCCAACTTCTCCCAATTCGTCCTGTCGCCTAAAAATACTCACCAATTTGCGATATGAACTTGTTGATCTTCTCACGTCAATTTTGGCATAATATGGCGCCTTTCAAACATCAGAAAATCATTTTCAAATGCCCCATAAAAGTTGCATTAGCCATTTACACCATTAGCCATCGACACGAGCCACAATCTGCTCTTTCAGTTTAAAATCTCATGTTGGAGGTGAACTATTTCCTTTTATGCCATACAATCGTGATAATACGTATACAAAATATGTATCGTCCATCACATAGCATGCACCAAAGTCAGCACGCATAAGATGGGCATAAGGGCACCTACTTAAAGGCACGATATTTGAACACGAAATAATAGGTCATTACAACGATTGACAGGACTTTTGTTTGGATTGGTTTGGATAGAGCCCCTTCGGTCATGTTTGACCATTGCGGAGCTATGGGATGAAGGAGAAGGGGTAAAGTGGGT